>PVJH01043820.1:0-13373 GCA_004026705.1 Nesogale talazaci | reverse complement strand
TGATGGGGTTAGCGTGATGATGTCATCACGCTGGGTACTCATTTGTGGGCATATCAGCATGTGGGCGGCCCGACTGGAGATGGGTAGAGGAGCGGTGTATCGGTTCCTAAGACCATCAGAAATAGGTGTTTTCTGATAGTCTTAGATGATCCCTGTGAAAAGTTGTTTGTTTCCCAAAGGGGTTGCAACCCATAGGCGAGAACCTCTGGTCTAGACCTAAGTTTTTGGCAGTGGGACTTTCTTTCCTAACATCAATCTATGCGTGTCCCCAAGAGTTTTACCTCACCCGCCCACATACTGGGAATTGGATTGGGGACCCCAAACGGGTTCTGGCTTATTGAGATACCACTAACTTTTGTTATATTTCTTAGAATTTTATAATTAGCTTTCACCACCCAAGTGTTCTGTGGAATGTACACCTCTCTCCAGCTGGCAGTGAGTCAGTGGACTGATGTGGCTTCACGCCATAGCCTTCTGCAGTCTCTTGATCCCTTGTGCATGGTTCATGGCGAGGGCCATTTTAGCCTGCCCTGCTTGTAAGCCCTTCCTAAACTGTCCTTGATTTTTCTCACTTTTGGACCATATTCCGTCCTTACAGATTATGAAGAGAAACCTTGACACATTTGTACTTGTTCTGTATGAGACAGAAGCACCAACCAGAAGTCTCTAAGGATGAAGCCACTTGCTTTTGGGTGGACCAGTTAATCTACCAGACTCAACCGATCTTGACCTTGGTAATAATATGAATGGGAACCACCCTTTTACACCTCCCACTTTGCCAGAAGAATACATCTCTTTGTATTAACTTGGAAATGTTAAAAGAAAAAAGAAGCTTTATCACAAAGTATAGCTATTGAATCCAAGCTTACTTTTGGGGCAGATCATCCAGAAAAGCTGCTGATTTTATCCATCCTGTCACCCTTTAAATTTTCTCTTTCTTCCTCTCTCTACACCCAGGAAAGCATAGCAGCTCACAGGTCCTTTGGGCTGAGTCACCTTCTGTCTCATGGCCCCCTGTCCCATGACTCTTTTGTCCAAGGTACTTTCAGGCCGAGTTGACTTACTAGCTGGTTTGAAGAAAACACTTAAAAGTTACCTGATAGAATAATAATATAAAAACCAGACAAAACAAGTCTCTGAAAAACCCACAAGGCTTTGTACACCGTGTTGCCATTTCCTTCATGGCATACGAGAGGGGCTAGAGATCTAATAATGGGAGTAGCAGTAATGGCCACAGCTCTAAGTGATGAAAGGTCTGGGACACTAAAGGTTATTTCAAATGTCACTCAGGGCGTCAGTGAATGCCTCAATTTTTAAAATAATCTTTGAGAGAATCTTATAGAGATGTTTCAACTGAATATCACTGGAAATGCCCTTTAAAAGATAACCAGAGAATTTTCTCTCTTCATTTTTTACAACACAGAGAAAGAATTATTTTAGACAAGCCAGCACTGGAGGTGCAGAACATGGACCAAAAAAAATTCTTTATAACCCATTTATCTATCTGGACTTGGGTTGATGACAGTTACAAATGACATTCCTCCCTTTTATTCTATTTCCTGTGGTACTTTAAATGAGGAAATGTATTCCTGGGAATATTTACATAGCAATAATAAAACACTGTTCAACTTTAGATGACAAAAACCAGAGTTGATTAAAGTATTTTAAAAATGTAAATTGGATGGGAAAGTTCTGTTTGAGTACTTTCTGTCTGAATTTAGTATTAAAGAGGACAGAAGTAGTGTGAGGGAACTCCCCGGCGGCTCATGTTGGGAACTACCTAGATGGGTCAGACCCTTACCCTACCCAAGTTGAGTTTTTGGTTGTGTTCCAGAAATGCAGAGACAGTTTCATAAAACCAGACTCACAGAAGGTCCTGTACTCTTGAGGAAGGGCTTCACATCACTGCCATTTTGCTGGGCAGCAGCTTTAATCTACTGCTTAGTGGTCAATCCTTCCCTGGGCATCTGCAGTTTATGCTAACTGAGTTTTATGACTGGATCATCTGAACACCCGACTCTTCAACTTCATCTCACTCTTCGGCAGCCAGTGCTCTCCAGGTTTCTCATCAGAATCCACACATCTGCAGTTTAAGATCAACATGCTGGTTATGGAAGAACGTCAACAGATTTAGAGGAAGAGAAATGATTCTCACTATGTTTAGGCAGAACTGTGCAGTTCTGTGCCATGGTTTGAATTCCAGCTACGTTTGAATGCTTCTTTTTGAGTTTGAGACAAAGGTTCCTGGTCAATCATCTACCTTCTCTCATGGCAGGGACACCTCAGGTCATCTCTTAGGATGCTGACAAGATGGGGGGGGGCGTGGCTTACTAGACAAATGCATCCTGACATTCTTGGAGCTTCTGGAAAAGGACGGATATTTTATTTCTCACTTTTCAACTCTGTCTTCTACTTTCAATAGCATCCTCAAGAAAGGAAAATGGAGTGCAGTTGTAGAATTCTAGTAGCCTGAATGGCTTAGGACATTTTTTACACCTTCATTAATTCTGCTTTTTCTGGCCACATATCTTATACCATATAGGCCTCATTGATGTATTTGACCGAGGTGCATACTCATAGCATAATATTGGGAACCAAGTGACCAAGGGAAATTCCATTCTGGTGATCTCTGTTTCATAGTTGCTTCTCTTGGCAGCAGGTCCTGGTAGAGGTCAATCACCTTGTTTGAGGCTGGTAATCAATCACTCTCAAGACTTCAAGGTTCAGAGAGTATGAAGGGGTTTAAAAAATTCATGGAAAATCCATTATCTTTTAATTTAGTTTTTCTGGGTAAATCTTTTTGAAATTCCCAGCAGTTGTTCTGTGGGAGAAAAATAAGACTTTCTAAGATATAAAGATTTTTAGTCTCAAAAACCCTCAGGGGGAGGTTCTCCTCTGTCTTATAGGGTCTCCGTGAGTCAGAGCTGACTCCATGTTAGGGAGACTGTTTTTTGGCGGGTCGTACATCTTAAGAGTGTCAGAACTATGACAAGTGAGAGAGTCACAATCAACTTAGAAGCATATATATGTAGTACATATTTTTTTTGGATGGTGAAGCTGTGTGGGAGGACTGGGGAAATGCAGGTAGAGACTATGCCATTCATGATCATCTTATCTGGAGGTGAGGGATGTTAAGATTGGTGATGTTAAGTCAGCAATATTATTTATTTTTTTTGGTTCAATAGATGGCATGGAAAAGTAAGATAAACTATGTATTGTATTTTCAAGGAGTTCATAATCTATCGGGAGGTAGGGGATTGATATATCAGATTTTACCCATGACAAAAGTTGCAGAAAGTAAGGTATAAACCAAATAAATATTGGAATTATGAGAGTATAATTAGTTCTGTCTCTAGGGTCATTAGGAGTCAGCATCTACTTGATGACAGCAGGTTTGACTTGTGCTACGGAAGATGGAAGAGTGGTTAGGATAATGCCCTTAGGAAATAGCTTTGCGTAGCCTCAAGGGATGAATAGTACTTTCCTTCAGTAATAGTAATGCTTGAAATAACCACTCTTAATTTATGAGTCAGAATAGACTCAACGGCAGTGAAGGAAGTGTATATGAATAAACAAACACATAAATACACAGATTTATGTGGTTTACATGATTAAAAGTTTTGCAGCCCCACGTCTGTAGGGTTAGATGTCAGTCTGGAGACTTCTGACTCACTTAGCTGCAGGAGCTGCTAATTGAGGATTGGCAGATCAGATGGCATTCTATTGACTCGTAGACTGTGGAGGCTGGTGAATCCCAATATTGGCAGGCAATGCAGAAAGTTGCTGGATTAAGTCTAAATAGCTAGAAGTCAGATGGTGTATTAGTCTGGGTAGACTAGAGAAACAAATTTGTAAGCACACATAGGTATAGAAGGGGGAGCTTTATGTACAAGAACAACTGTACATCAAGAAAACATTACAGCCCAGTCCAGTTCAAGGTCATAAATCTGATACTAGCCCATATACCTAATACCAATCTATAAGTGCTCTTCAGACTCACGATGCACCTGCAGCGACACCAGGACCATCACAGGTCAATGGGTGCAGAGGTTTATGTACCCAGTGGTGGTAGAAGCATCTCAGCGCTGGTAGGGAACTCTCTGTGGCGTCTCAAGCATCTCAGCAGTGGCAGGAGTCTGTATGTGGCTTTTCCAGCTTCAGAGGTCTGGTTCCATCAGGGTAAGCCCCATGTGGCTTCTCCTCCGGGATATCTCATGGTGTCTTGTCAGTAGAGCATCTCCAAGGGACTGAGTAGTGAGTCTCTCACCTCCAAGAGGGAAATATGAACAGATTTCCCAGAATTCTCAGTAGCAAGCCATGCCAACACACAGAGGTCTTATTGACTATACCCAGATTGACAGACTATATTCCACGCCTACACTCATAATCCTTAAATTGACATCTGATTGTGACTGCCAGAGATGGAGACGATTTAGGGTCCACAGGGAACAAAAACAGGAAAGTTTGCTAGACCATCTATATATATATTGGTTGCTGGCCACACTCCTGTGGAGACTCTCCATACAACTCTCCAACAACTCCGATGATTGGCTGATCATCCTAGATCACATCATGTAAGGGATTAGATCACTACATGGAAGATCACTGCAACACTACACTCTCAAACCACCGAGAATCAAGACCACCTAAGTTTACACACAACCTGAACCATCATAGCTTGTGTTTTAGAAGAAATGTATTAGTTCACAGTTCTGGGGTCAGTAGTCTGAATTCAAGGTATGGGCAAGGTCTTCTTAATTGTAGGCAAAAAGTCTTCCTTGTCTTTTTCAATTTTTCGGGGTATCAGATGTTCCTTAGCACTCCTTGGTGTGACCTATCACCAATAAAGTATCTTTTCCCCTGTGCCAGGTTCTTCTGTGCTCCCATTGTATAGGATACCACACAGAAGGGATTAGGTCTAGAACCAGCATTCCTCGGATATAATTTTACTGACACCGTCAAAGAAACACCGACAATTTCCAAACAAAGTCACACACACAGAATGAGGGATTAACACTTCAGCATGCCTTTCAGGAGGGTGTGATTAAATCTGTTATACATAGGGACTTGGTAGAAATGTAAATTCTTGGGTCTCATTTCAGACCTCTAGGATAAGAAGGTCTGGGGCAGGGCAAGCCCTGCAGGTGTTTCAGCAAGCCCACACATTGATGTTGACCTATGTTTACGTCGGAGAACCACTGGTGTCTTCATTTCCGAGTGTTTCTGTAACCAACATACCATGTGGGGTGGCTTTAGTAAATGAAGATGCATTTTCTCACAGGAGACTACAAGGCCAGAGTCAGGTCACTGATCTAGATAGAGAAGGAAGGCTTGCTTTCCGTTGACGCTGGAGAAAGGCCTTGTCCGTTCTCTAGCAGTCTTTGTGTGGCATTCATTCCCCCCCTTCTGTTTGTTTTCTTCTGTACCTACTCTGTATTGTATATTTCAAGACATGGTTGGCTTAAAACGTACCCAGCACTGCTGACCTTGTTAGCAAAGCAAAGAAATCCCTGCTTTCACATGGGATGGCACCCACAGTCGTGAAAATGAGGATTTGCAATGTATCATTTTGGAGGATGCAAAGGTGATAATTGGCGTCGTCGTTGTTGGTAGGGGCTGTCAAATTGCTCTCTGCTCAGAGGAACCTTATGTTCAATAGAAGAAGCCCTGGCCTGGCCTGTGCTGTCCTGACAATTGTTATGCTTCAGCCTCTTGTTGCAACCACTGTGTCAGCCCACCTCACTGAGAGACTTCCATTTCTTTGTTGGCCTTCTTCAGCAACATTATGTCCTTTTCCATTATGTCGTCCCTTCTGACATGTCCAAAGAGGTCAGATGAAGTTTCCCCCTCTTTGTCCTAAGGAATGTATTCACAGTGCTTCTTCCACGATGGGCAGAGATGAGCTAAGAAACACAGCTTTGAGGATCCTCTGGAAGTAAAACAGGTGATATAAAATCATGAATATGAATAGCCCCCCAAAACAACAACAACAAAATCCCTCATTAATTCTTGCAGAATGAGCAGAAAGTGAATTGTGTTTTGCCTTTTCAGGTCTGAGGATTTTTCTCTTAACAGGGTGAGGTGGCATAGGGCTGGAGCAGGTACGATATTAAAGCCACATCTGCCTCCTCTGAGAGAGACAGGGAGTACAGAACCCAGTCTGCAAGTGTCAGGGTCTTTGGGAGATGAAATACAAGGTCACAAATTGCTTTAGAATACAAAAGGATAGATTTCTGACAATGGTGACTGACAAAAGAAGGGCCAACCCAGAGAACTTCTGAATCTGCTCTTCAGAGAATGTTGTTTACAAAGAATTTCAGTTGAAAAATGAGAGAGATCCTGGCGTCATGGCATTTCATTCTTTAGAATAGTTTGTGGGGGGAAAAAAACAACAACAAAAAACCAAGAGGAATGAGGGCATTTTGTTGCCATGACAACTTGGACAGGCCTAGACTAGCTGATGATACCAAGGAGCTGACAAAACTTGGCATCCTGCTTCTAGACAAGACAAATGAGGGCGTTGTAGTGTTGGGATGAGTAGAAATGAATATTTCTTATTCTTTTTGTTTCTGCCACACTGCCTGACTTTAAAATATAATCTATTAAATTAAACAATAGACAAAAGTGGCTATGACTGATGAAGATCTGTTAAGGTGTTTCTCCTTACCTGGAAGGCGACTCCCCTCTCCTTTCCTGGTTTCCATTCATCCTTCACTTTCTCCATCCCAAACCCACATCTTGAGAGTATCTTTCTCACTGACTGGTCCTTCGGGAAGCACCACATACACAGGCTCCAGCACTCATCGAAGGACCCCTAGTGGTTTAATGGCTAAGAATTTGGCTGGTAGACAAAAGACGGGTAGTTTGAACCCTCGATCATCCTGTGTAATGATTACTGGCTTGGAAACTGTGTGGGACATTTCTTCTCTGTCCTGTTTCTCAACTTTTTAAAAAAACACATATTATACTCTTGACTAGAGAAGAGATTTTGCTCAGGACTTAAATGACAAACGATTCATAATGTTTTCTTTATATTAAAAATAATAACTGCCACTTATCTCATTCTAATTATGGATGACTTAAAGTGTGATAAAAGACTGACAGTGTCAGCACCACCTGGGGACTTATCATCAAGGTCAATTTTAGGACCTTGCCTCAGATCTACATATCTGGATGAGGATGACACAACCTTGCTTGCTGTGAACAAAGATGACTTGAAGCACTTACAGATGAAGGCCGTTCAGCCTTTAGTATGGGTTACACATCAACAGAAAGGAAATGAGAATCTACCATCAGACCGATAAGGAACACCATGATAAATCGGAAATATTGAAGTTGTGAAGGATTTAATTTTACTTGGATCCACAATCAATAGTCATGAAAGCACTAGACAAGAAAGCCAATGATGTATTCTATTGGGCAAATTGCACAAGACCACTTTAAATATTAAAAAGCAAAGATGTCACTTTGATTACTAAACTGTCCCAGATTCAGTCATATTCAACTCCCAATGTGCATGAAAAATACAAGGTATAAGGAAGGCCAAAGATGAATTGATGCGTTTTAATTATGATTCTGGTGAAAAATATTGAATATATCATAGATTACCAGAAGAATCACAAAATCAGAAAACTCTTTAGAAGTGAGCTAATAAGTGTGTTAGTCTAGGTAGACTAGAGAAACAAAATTATGGAGACACTCAAATGTTTATAAGGGTGTGTCAGGCAGGGTTCTCTTAGAGAAATAAAACCAATATCATGGGGTGGCCCGCCTCCTGATATACTCGCAGTAAGGGTTCAACAGGCAATTGTGTAGTGTTAATTATTATTTATTATAACACTGATATAGAGATCATGAGAGAGAGAGAGAGAGAGAGAGAGAGAGCATTACAAGTTATATATGTATTCTTTCATGGTACACACTCACCCACACCCTGCTAGATGGTCCACGTGGAAAGGGAGACAGGCGGGTGGTAGCCTGCATGGAGGCAGGCTGGTATGAAGTAAGCTTGAGAGAAACAGGCTGAGGGAGGTCCTCTCTATCCTATGTCCCATCCCTATATACCCTCTGGAGCCAAACCAGGCCCCCAATTACAGGCAAAGACATATGTCACAGAAGAAGGCTGACTTAAGGGCTATATGGTGATGAGGGGGAGGGTCTTAGGAATGTCTACGTGACTATGTGACCAGAGGAGTGAAAAGACCAGACCTTAGTCTGTGGAGGTAGATAAGCATTTCTATCAGGCTAGGGGCTATTAACAATGATTCTAGAATTACCATAGGTTTAGAGGGAAGTGGGCCATCATCCTAATAATAGGGAAGTTAGCTCAAAGTAGACAATACAAAAGGCCTTAAGTGACTGGGACTTCCATAACAAATGCTGGTAGATAGTCTGGTTAATCTTTAGAGCATAATAATTGCAGAGAAGTTCTGTCTTCACCTGACAAAACCAGGACACTAGTAATTCTCTTTATATATTTATATATAGAGAAGGGTATATAAGATAAGATAGAAACAGTTAACTATCTATAAAGCAGTACATATTGCTCAGTGCAACTTACTTGCTTGAGACAGCTAGAAGACTGTCAGTCCTTCAAGTCTTGAGGGCTGCTGTGTGGTCCTCTGTAGAGCAATTCAGGCTATCTGGTCACAGGCAGCAAACAGCAAAGCAGGTCACAAACAGTCAGCCAGATGACAGAATCCAATGGTCCCCAGCTCAAGAGATGTATATCCCAGGAGCGTGGTGAAGTAGGGCTTGAAGGAACCTCAACTCACATGGGACACGATTAGGTGTCCCATGGGTAGTGTTGCTTGGAGGTCGAGGCACAGGACGAACAAAGCATCTAGCTGGTCCGAAGATCCAAAAGCAAGAGAGAGGCTGGGACTTGCCGAGCCCTTCTTATCTCTGCCCTTCAATTTGTCCCGTGTGTTCATTGGCCGTGTCATCACAACAGACCCACCAATCTTCTGTGGCCATGTTGGCGTAACAAACCTACCCATCACAAATCTATCCCTTGCCAACATGGCACCTGTACACAATTCTTTATCCATATAAAATTTCCAGACATCAATGAAATCAAATTTATACTTAACATCAAACATCTATCATACAAATAAATGAGAACACACCGAGTCTGACTGTAGCTGATATATCATACATAAGCAAAGAAAAGATTCAATAAGCTCATAAACAGAAAATACATGAACAATCACAAACCTCATTTCTGCAATTGATCACGTGGTTGTAATTGGTAGGTAGAATTACCTTCTTCTACTATCTGTTTTGTATTACCTTTGCCCTCAGCAATCATTTCAGCTGGTTGTGGTTTTTTGCCTGGTGAGGTGACCCAGACCTTCATTCCTGAGGGGTCTAGGTCATTAGATGTCCTGTCATGATGGGGTTGCTGTCATTTACCATTAACTTTTATCACAGGGCATGGTAGCACTAAGAATTGGCCTATGAGATCTCCTGGATTCCAGACATATTTCTCTTTACCCCCATTATGTAACACCAGTCCAATTTCTTCTTGATAATCTAGGTCAGTCACACCACTCAGTACAGTGAAACCCTTCCTGATCTGTTGATTGAAAGGCATGAGAAGCCCAAAGTGGCCAGGGGGCATTCTCAGCTGCCAGTTTAGTGGAATCTGTGCTGTGTTTCCAGGAGGGAGAGTTCCTTCCTTTGGGACCAGGACCTCCAGTCCTGAAGGACATAGGGTTGTAGGGACAGGAAGCAAATGCTGCAAGTAGGACAATAGGAGTAATAGTGAGTGGTGCCACTCCAGTTTCCACCCCTTGGTTCCTGGACCCATGAATCCTGGCTATTGGAGACACAGCACCATATATTGGCCGCTGGTTTAAAGCGTATACAGCTTCCTGGAGAACACTGCCCCAGCCCCGCAAGTTGTTGCCATGTAGTATGTGTCGCAGTTGTGTCTTCAGGAGCCCATTCCATTGTTCTGTCAAGCCACCTGCTTCAGGATGATGAGGAACATGATATGACCAGTGGATTCCATGGGCATGGGCCCATTGCTGCACTGAATTTGCTGTAAAGTGAGTTCCTTGATCTGAAGCAATGCTATGTGGGATGTCATGCCAGTGGATGAGGCATTTTGTAAGTCCACAAATGGTGGTTTGGGCAGAAACATTACATGCAGGGAAGGCAAATCCATATCCAGAAGATGTGTCTATTCCAGTCAGAACAAAGCGCTGCCCCTTCCAGGATGGGAATGGTCCTATATAATCAACTTGCCACCAAGTTGCCAGTTGATCCCCCTGAGGAATGGTTCCGTACCTTGGACTTAACGTTGGTTTCTGCTGCTGGCAAATAGGGCACTTAGCAGTGGCTGTAGCCAAGTCAGCGTTGGTGAGTGGAAGTCCATGTTGCTGGGCCCATGCATAACCTCCATCCCTGCCACCATGTCCACTTTGTTCATGTGCCCATTGGGCAATAACAGGAGTGGCAGAGGAAAGAGGAGGGCCAGTCTCCACAGTGCGTGTCATCTTATCTACTTGATTGTTAAAGCCCTCCTCTTCAGAGGTAACCCTTTGGTGAGCATTTACATGAGACACAATTATCTTTACTTTTTTTGCCCATTCAGAGAGATCCATCCACATACCTCTTTCCCACACTCCTTGTCCCAATCTTCCAATGTTCCTTCCAAGTCCCTGACCATCCAGCTAAGCCATTAGTCACAGCTCATGAATCAGTATTCAGTCTCACATCTGGCCACTGTTCCTTGTAGGCGAACTGAACGGCCAGGTGCACTGCTCGAAGTTCTGCCCATTGGGAGGGTTTTCCTTCACCACTATCTTTCAGGGAGATCCTATAAAGGGGCTGTAGTGCTGCTGCTGTCCACTTACGAGTGGCACCTGCATATCGTGCAGAGCCGCCTGTGAACCAAGCATGACTTTTCTGTTCTTCAGTTAAATTATCATAAGGAACTCCCCAGGAGGCCATAGGTGCAGATTTGGAAAGACAAGGTAATGTGACTGGAATGAGGATTGTGGGCATTTGGGCCACTTCTTCATGAAGCTTACTTGTACCTTCAGGTCCTGCTCTGGCCCGATCTCATATGTACCACTTACGTATGTAACAATGGATCATTGCTGCGCATGTCCAACTTTATGACTCTGTGGATCAGACAATACCCAGTTCATGATGGGTTATTCAGGCCTCATGGTGACTTGATGACTCAACGTGAGGCGTTCAGTCTCCACCAAGGCCCAGTAACAGGCCAACAGCTGTTTTTCAAAAGGGGGAGTAGTTGTCTGCAGAAGATGGCAGGGATTTACTCCAAAATTCCAATGGTCTATGCTGAGTTTCACCAATAGGGGTCTGCCAAAGACTCCACACTGCATCTTTATCAACAACTGACACTTCTAGCACCATTGGGTCAGCTGGATCATATGGTCCCAGTGGCAAAGTAGCTTGCATGGCAGCCTGAACCTGTTGCAGAGCCTTTCCTTGTTCTAGGCTCCACTCAAAATTGGAGGCCTTTTGTGTCACCTGATAAATAGGTCGAAGTAGAACACCCAAGTGAGGGATATGTTGCCTCCAAAATCTGAAAAGGCCCACTAGGTGTTGTGCCTCCTGGTTTGTTGTTGGGGAAGCTAGATGCAATAGCTTGTTCTTCACTTTAGTGGAAATATTTCAACATGTTACACACCACTGGACCCCTAGAAATTTTACTGAGGTGGAGGGTGCTTGAATCTTTGTTGGGTTAATTTTCCAACCTCTTGTATGCAGATGCTGTACTAATGAATCTAAAGTCTTTGATACATCCTCCTTAGTGGGTCCAATCAGCATAATGTCATCAATATAATGGACTAGTGTGATACTTTGTGGAATAGACAGGCGATTGAGGTCCCTTCGGACTAAATTATGGCACAGGGCAGAAGAGTTGATGTACCTCTGGGGGAGAGTTGTGAGAGTGTACTCTTGCCCCTGCCAGCTGAAGGCAAACTGCTTTTGGTGATCCTTTGAGATTGGTATCGAGAAGAAGGCATTGGCCATATCAATAACTGCATACCAAGTACCAGGAGAAGTATCAATTTGCTCAATCAATGAGACCACATCTGGAATTGCAGCTGCAATTGGAGTCACCACCTGGTTAAGCTTAAGATAATCCTGTCATTCTCCAGGATCCATCTGTCTTCTTTATAGACCAAATGGGTGAGTTAAATGGAGATATGGTAGGAATCACCACCCCTGTATCTTTCAAGCCTTTGGTGGTGGCACTGATCTCTGCAATCCCTCCAGGAATGCGGTATTGCTTTTGGTTTACTATTTTCCTAGGCAATGGCAATTCTAATGGTTTCCATTTGGCCTTTCCCACTATTATAGCCCTTATTTCAAATTTCAGGGATCCAATATGGGGGTTCTGCCAGTTACTAAGTATGTCTATTCCAATGATGCATTCTGGAACTGGGGAAATAACCACAGGATGGGTTCAGGGACCTACCGGACCCACAGTGAGGTGTACCTGAGCTAAAACTCCATTAATAACTTGACCTCCATAAGCCCCCACTCTGACTGGCAGGCCTTTAAAACACTTTGGGTCCCCTGGAATTAGTGTCATTTCAGAGCCATTGTCCAGTAATCCCTGAAAAGTTTGATTATTTCCTTTCCCCCAATGAACAGTCACTCTTGTGAAAGGCTGCAGATCCCTTTGGGGAAGGCTAGAAGAAAGATTAACAACACAAACCTTCGGTGATGTGGCAGGGTCCTTCTTCCAAGGGACCAGGCCTTCCCCTCATTCAAGTGGTTGTGAGTCTGTAAACTGGCTCAGGTCTGGGAATTGGTTGAGTGATCGTGACTGCCTATCCTGCTGTTCACCTGATCCAGCATTCTTTTGCCTGTATGGGTCACATAAATATTTAGTAGGTTTCCCATGTATTTCACTCCTAGGGACACCATGACTAAGTAGCAAATGCCATAATTCCACATGAGACAGGCTGCTTTGATTACTATGAAAGCCTTGTTGTCTATTATAACCACATCCACCCTATCTCTGTTGATTCACTGCTGATACTTGCCCTCTGTCACCACGGAGTCCAATTAGCTCCATCGTGGGCAAATATTGGAGTTCACTTAAGGCAGTTCCCACAGTTAATCCTGGTGCACAGAACATGGCAATTATAGGAGTCTTCAAAGATGCTGGGGCCCACCTCACAAACTTATTCCTTATGGTTGTAGTGAAGAATATGTCCTCAGGACACCCCCTTTTGGGGTCTATGGGAGTATCCTGATAGATCCATTCCATCATACCAGTTACCCTCAGCTTTTGGATGCCTTCTTCTACAGTGTACCAAGGTAGGTCAGGCACCTCAAGTTGGTCTAATCTAGGCCATCTGGCAGCCCATGCCTCAGTG
>PVJH01043819.1:0-13389 GCA_004026705.1 Nesogale talazaci | reverse complement strand
CTGTCAACTAAAACAAGAGTTGAAATCCTCAAATTTGTATCAGAAAGAAATAAGAAGTGTGGCTATCTGATTTTCAGTGAAACAAGAAGCTTTTGGGGCTACCTGAACTTGTTGCTGCTATTATATGAAACAAGTATAGGTCAACCTCATTGCAATAAAATAAGTAGAATACTACTCCTATGTAGTTTCTAAAAGAGATAATAAAAATTAAATTGAATGGAGAAAAAAAGTGAGTATCAGATAAACTGGAAGAAGGAATATAAGCAAGATATAAAAGGAAAAGAAATGAAAAAATTTGGCCAAAGAGTACTGTATTTATAATCATTTCATGAGCTACAGCCCCCATCCTTTTACACAGGTCTGTTATCTGTCAGAATTTTAGATACAAATAAAGTCCCAAGTTCACATTTATATGAAAGACATGCTTCAATGATGTTCAAGGGGCAACCCAGTCGGTTTACCTTTCTGCTGATACTGTTGTCACTACGACATTTATTCTTGGGCCTATTTGAATGATCCCTTACCCCCTGTGATGAATAAGGTGTGTGTCAACTTGGCTGGGTCATGATTCTAAAGAAAGTGGATCATCTTGTTAAGACCACAATTCTGAATTAGCTGGCATTTATGATTCAGCTACCCCCTGTAATGAAATCTGATCTAGTATAATTACTATAGTGATGACATCTGCTATGAGCCATCATTTCATTGACAGGGCATTTCCTTGGGCTTTGACTGGTTCCTTGTACATATGGATGCTCTGGAAAATCTCATTTTGCTGGGTCTGGAATCTGCATCTGTTTTGGCTTCAGTGATCCTAAGCCAGTGGTCTCCTATATTGCCCAGCAATCCTAGAAGACTGTAACACCCTTCTATTTTGCCCACTAACTCAATCCATTCAACACTGTGGCCAGCAATCTGTCATCTGACTACTTTGGGTTCATTAGCTTTTGCAGATACATTAGTCAGTAGAAGTCTCCAGTTTAGCATTTGACCCATGCACTGAAACTTGTTAGTCTCTACCATGGCAGTAACCATTTTCTTGTTAAATAGCTTTCTGCACAAATATATTTATAAATTTCATTGTTTTTGTTTTTTTAGAGAAAGCAGCTATGTTAGTCTGGGTGGGTTAGTGAAACAAATGTAGGGAGACTCATTTATATGTGTGTAAGAAAGAGTTTGATATCAAAGCATAAGTTTATATTAAGAAAACATCCCAACCCAGTCCAGATCAAGTCTAAGTATGATATTAGCCCATATGTATGATACTAGCCTATGAATTCCTCTTCAGGCTTACACAACACACTGAGTGCAGAAAGATCACAAGTCAGTGGGTGGAAATTCTTGTGGATTCAGTGGCATTAAAAGTACTTCAGAACTGGTATGGTTCTTCCTGTGGTTCCTCCATCCCCAGGGCTCTGGCTGCTATCAGCATGGCTCCATGTGGCTCATCACAAGGAATGTCTCACAGAGAGACAAAAAGAGAGTCTGTGTGTATCTGGCCTCAAGTGAACTATTTATCTCCTTGGCACCTCCAAATGAGGTCATCAAGTTGCAACCTGACTGACAGGCTAAACCCCCCACCCCTTCATTAGATGACAACAGATTCTGTGACAGCCGCATCATCCTAAAACACTCACTATGTGCAGATCTAATCATAAGAAGTGGCAGACAGAAAAAATAACGCATTTCTTCAAGAGATGCTATCTATGAACTTCTACTGTTCTCCTTCTTTGGAGTTCCATAAAGCAGAGAGAATTTCCAGAAGCCCCAAATCCAAGACAATACTTATGGTTCTGAGTGTTTGGGCACTGAAAAGGCAGTAGCATAGGAGAATCCATCACTTCCACAAAACAGTTTTTATACTAAAATCTGTACAAGTTAATCTACTGTAGACTGTGAATGGGACCAAATTCTTCTCCTCATAAAATTGGTTGAAGTTTGTACATCAGCCCACATTATCTAATGTGGCATTTTTTTTCTCTTGTGTGTACTTCTAGGGAAAACAATATGCAAATTCACAGAAAACTCCATATTTACTGTCATATAGTCATGAAGAAGGGGACAACAGGAATTTCACTAAGGCATCTAGACCCGCTTGAATGGCTGGTACTAAGTAATTTCACCCAGTTTTGTGCATTCTAGTAATCCATCAAAGGGAATTACTGGTGAAAGTGACAGAAAAATGTCATAAAGCTTACTTTCATTTTATTTCTGTGGATGTGAGGATTCATGCAGTTTAAGCAGATTATGCAGCTGAACTGGAGCTTGGCTGAATGATTAAAAGATAAAACACTTCCATTTAAATCTTTACCTGAATTCACCAGCTTCAGTTTTTTGAATTATATTGTGAAGTTTTTGTCATCAAGTGGAAGTATTTGATTCAAAAATAATAAAAGCTTTTGATCTATAGTGAAGTAATGCTAATATTAACATATGCTTTCATAATTAATTCAGTGTCTGAGAAGAGAGAAAAAATGAAATATTTTACCTTCAGTGATTAAAAGTAAACTATATCTTTGGGAATACATTTACACAAATAGCAACATGAATCCATTTTAGAGAAGACACAGAAAGCGTTAGAGGTGTCTATCAGGAGTCCAATAATCAATGACAAAATTAGGAAAAAGGCAAACTTACACTCTCCTTAGAATGGTTCTTTGCTGGTAAACATAAAACAATTTTAGGAAATCTATTGTATTCCTAGAGAATAATAACTCTAGTATTTATTGAGAACCTACAATATGATAAACAACAATCAATATAATTTTACAATATGATTTTAATTAGCATCTGTTACATAATTTTCTATGAACAATAACACTTGAACAATGTTTTAGGGTTGTCCTTATTTTCTGGGAGAAGAAATAATACTCAGTGATAATGCATAACTTGGTCAAATTTATATACCTGTTATATCTTAATCATTGTATTGTAGATTTTTCATACTAAATATAAAACCTAAACTTTAACCACATTTATTTACTTCATAAACCAATATGAAAATAAGTATTCCATAAATATTAATTTAGGATTCTCAAAGGGATCTTTTTTAAAGAAAAATCCTAAATCATTAAAATAGGAGGATTTTTCATTTCATAACACTTTCTGACATTATAGGATGATATTTATAGGATACTGTTCTGATTTTGTACACATTTTAGTGAAATAAAACATAAACAAAAATGAGTCATAGGGGTTGTGCAAGGAATTGGCATCTAAAGAGGTAACTTGCTTCGAGTCAGGCACACATTAAACCACACACCTACTACAGAAGTGGTTCAGCCTTCATAGGCTAGAAAGATTAATTCAGTATAGTGCAGTCTGTGCTTTATAATAATAAACTCTGATTATTAGTAACTTATGATAAAATAATATTTCTTTGTTTTATTAATTTTTAAAATCCTTTTCATACCGTAAGTTCATCATTGACCAGATGGTAGCTGTGTTTCACATATTCTGAGAGAATACCCATTATTGGATCCTAATATGTTGCTGCGTTGGAAGATGAGATGGCATTACTTTCTGAAAGTGAGGAGGAATTGACACTCTTGCTGATTAAATACAAAGATTGTAGCGTTGGGTATGGATTATAATTTCAATGTAAGGAGAATCAAAATCTTCACAACTAAGCCAACTGGATTAACATGGATAAAAATTGAAGTTTCAAATATTTTGTCTTGTTTGGATCACATTCAATGTTCATGGAAGCAGCAGGCAAGAGAGCAAAATATACAGTGAATTTAGCAGATCCATTGCACAGATCTTGTTAGTATATTGAAGAGCAAGGGTGCCCCTTGGAGGACTAGGGAGCACCTAGCCTGGAGCCATGGTATTCTGTAATCCATCATAAGCACATGAAAGTTGGAGATGGAGAAAGAAGACTGTAAACCAATTGATGCACGTGGATTATGGTGCTGGAAAAGAATATTGAAAGTACCATGGGTGCTACAAAAACAAACCAATTTTTGCTGGAAGTAATAAGGCTGAAGTACTCCTTAAAGGTAGGCATGGAAAACCTTTGGCTTAAATACTTTGTACATGGTGTCAGGGAAACCAATCCATGGAAAAGGTCATTATGTTTGATAAAGTGGGAGGGCAGTGAAAAAGAGAAAGGTGCTCAACAAGAGGGGTTGATACAGTGGTTGCCTCCGTAGGTTCAGGCAAAGTTGCCGAGGAGGATGCCACAGTGTTTGATTCTGTTGTGCATAGGGTCACAAGGGTTGGGGAAAAATGCCTGAAACTACAGAGAATGGCCACCTGAGCAAGTGCATGCCTCATCCACAAGGGTATCTGTTTTACTCAAAATTCATTCACTAACCAGAACTTCATATGAGGTTTCACCCAACTACAGAGGGACCAGGAACTTTAATCATCCATGTGTCGGGTGTCTGATTGACATGGTTTTTGAAAGGAGATCCAAGGGAATTTGGGAGTACAGGATACAGAGCTGTGTTTAGAGTATTTTATAACTACTAGAGCATTGACGGAGATGCCTAATTTTCCTAACAGAAGAATTTCTCTTAAAATGAGACCTTGTTTATAATTGAAATACTTGAATAAGCCATCTAGAGTTGGGGCTCTCGATTCTATAAGACGGCTTATACTAATGATTGAGAAAGGGGAGAAGCGCAAGAGCAGGAGTCAGAGAGAAAAGTTAGATTCAAAAGAGAATGGGAGATAGGGAGAAAGTAAATGTAAGATGTAAAAAGAATCTAAACTTTGGCGCTCAAAGCAAGATTATAATAAATAAATATGTGTACATTGATATTTATTTTCTTTGTTCTACCAATCATGTGCTTCCTTTCTTTATTTTTGCAGGGCGGGTGGGGAGGGGCTAAATGTTCTGTATTCTTGGATTGAAAAATCTATCTTGAAAATTTCTCAAATCAGCTCCACCCACATGTAAACACAAAAGAACTCAGTGGTCCTTTTAAATTATGTGGCAAATATCAATTTAAAAAACATATTTGATATCTAGGGTAAATGAATTCAACAAATTTTGAGGGCTAGGTAAAAGTTACTAAAATCTTATATACTTTAACTTATTTGGAAATGAAAGGTGAGGAAAATTTAATAAATCAAAGAGATCTAATAAAAAAAAGGTTTTTAAAATTTTTTAAAAGAAAGAAAAATGCAATATTTTTATAATTACATTTTGGTGAAATATATTTGAAAAAATTTTAAAGGGATAAACAGGTAGATTCTATCTAAGCAACCAATGAGGTTCTTATAGTGGCATCCTCCCCAAAATTTTGTGGGATGTGTTGTGATGAAGTAATGGATTACAGAATGAAATGCAATGCTACACTCATGCCTGCATTTTTTTGGTCATCTATTTCACAGCTACAGATCATGATTATTTCAATACCTTGCATCAGGGTGAATGGCTAGAAAAACCCCATTTAGAGATTGTCCTCAAAGTCCATGCAAGTGACTGAAAAATTAAATTACAAGATCAAGCCAATCATCTTTTATAGCCATATCATTTTTTCTGGATATTATGATCATACTATCAAAAACTAAATAGATTGCACATGTTCTATGGATCTTACAATTAAGAGAGTAGGTCCTATGCTTAAGTCAGTTACTATAAGGACTTGCAACACTTGCTGAGCAGGATCAAACGTTTCAGCCTGTAGTATGGATTACACATCAATGTAAAGAAAATAAGCACTCTCATGAAGTAGGTAACAGGATTTAAAATGGACAAAGGATTTAAATTGTCAAGGACTTTGTTCTACCTAGTTCCACAGCCAATGCTCATGGAAGCAGCAGTCCAGAGATCAAAAGATATGTTGCATTGGGCAAATCTGTGGCACAAGATATCCTTAAAGTATTGAAAAATCAATGCTGCTGCTTTGAGGACTAAGGTGTCCTTCTCCCAACTCATGCATGTTCATTTGCCTCAAATGCATGAGAAAGTTGGACATTAAATAAGAAAGACTGAAGGAGGATCAGTGCATTTGAATAACGCTGCTGGTCTAGAATATTGAAAGTACCATAGACTGCCAAAAGTCCAAGCAAATCTCTTGGAAGAAGGACAATCAGCATGCTCCTTAGAGCAAGGGAAGGGAGACTTAGGATTTCATACTTTGGGTATGTTGTCAGGAGAGACTAGTCTCTGGAGTAGGAAGTCATGCTTGGTAAAGCAGAAAGGCTGGCGGGGGTAAGGGAGAGTGGGGAAAGGAACACCTAGGACACGATGAACGGACACAGTGTCTGAATTAATGGCCTCAGACTTAGGACAATTGCGATCATGGTACAGGATCTGCTGTGTTTCCTTCTGTTGTACACAGGATTGCTTTGAATCAGAATCAACTGGATTGTATTTAGCAACAAGAACAATTACTCTCTTGGTCAAAAAATCTATTGTGAATAGTCACTCCTGGAAGTTCTTTCATTTTGTTCTTCTCCTTGAAGCTTTTCTTGAAGTTGACTTCCTCTCCACCAAGGGTCTTTAGATGCATCTTTAAAAAAGTCATACAGGGCTGAGCCCTGGTGGCATAGTGGGTGGTGAGTTGAGCTAATGGCATAAAATTTACATAGCTTAATTTTCTTGTTTCTCTATGGGTAAATTTCCGAGGCCATATCTGACTTCCTCTGGCAACATAAGTGAGAATGACAATTAAACACTTCCCTAGCCCAAGGTCCATTGGCATGAGGTAGGGATCAGCTATGCCTCTACCCTCCATCCTTTTTTATCCTATTTTGACACAAACTATTCCACTCACAATAGAAAAATAATTCTACTGATTTCAATAATCCATTACAGTGGCCACGTAGGACCTGTAAATAAAATGAAGGGACTTTATTAGGAAGTTAACAAGTTACCATAAGTCAGTATCTGAAAAACCGTAAGGACACCATCCACAGTATCACATTATCCTTAGTCAGGAGTCATGTCTCACTCTAATCCCCATGTTCTTAGTCTCTGCCTCTGTGGACCCAGATGTCAGCCCACTGCTCTGCTTAATAAATTCATAGTCTCCCTACGACTTTTCTGTTCTATCTCATGATCTTCTTGCCTCAATTGTGGCCTGGGTCCGTGGTTCTGTTCCATTGCTTTTGTGTTGTAGAACTCTGATCAAAGTCTTCATCATTTCAGATATAGCTTTGAATATGTTTTACTTGTGTAAAACTAGAATTTTCTCTCTTCCTGTTTGTAAATTAGCTCTTTTAAATGGAGGTGAGTTTTTTGGTTTGGTTTTGTCTTGTCTTTCAACATGCTATGCCCACAAGAAAAGGAAATGTAGTGACTTGGTTCATACATTCTGGTACAGTGGAGACTCAGAATTTGTCCATTAGAATAGTGTAGAATTCCCTCCAAAGTGAGATTATTACCATACATACTGTTGTTAGGGGCCATTTGAATCACAGACATCCTGTCTGTGTATATCACAGGAAACAAGGTTGGGTCTGACACTATCCTCACAATTGTTTTTATTTTTCAGCCAATCATCACATCTACTGGGTCACTATAACTCATAGCTATAGTCTTCTTCTTTTTTATTGCTGCCCCTCAGCTTTACTGAGCATGGTGGCCTTCTCCTGGGACTAAGTTCTGATTACATGTCCAAAGTAGATGAGGCAATGGTGACAACATTGCCTTTAAGATGCATTCTGGCTGGACTTCCTCCAAGACAAATCCATTTGACAGTCAAGGTACTTTAAATAAACTGATGCACCAAAATTCAAAGGCATTGATTTTTCTTTTTTATTCAGAGTTCAAATTTAACATGCACTTGAGATAATTGAAAACACATGAGTTGAATCAGATGCACCTTAGTCCTCAAATTCATTTTCTTGATTTTCAAAATTTAAGAGAGGCCTTGCTTAGTATGTTGTTTGTTAAGTACCATCAAGACAACCTTTTTAAAATCATTTTACTTGGAGTTAATACAGATATATCATTTCATAGTTCAATCATATTGGGTAAAACTGAACAGTTGCTGCCATATTCAGTTTCACACACTATGTTCCTATAGAACAAAACGTTGGCTGGTCCTGCCCCATTCTCACCATTAAGTACATAGAAACTAGAATTTACAATACAAGTTAAAAGTGCTAGGGGTAAATGTACCATATTAGTTTATTTCAATACATCTTGTCATCTTATAGAATAATTTTAGAAAGATGACTTTTTTAAATGTCATCTTGTAGAATAATTTTAGAAAGATGACTTTAAAAAAAAGGGGGGGTATGGTTGCTCTCTGCTGCTACCTTCACATCCTTTCTTTGCTCCACAATCAAGCAAAAATTCTCCATGAAACTAATTTATACATTGGCTTATGGATCTCTGGGGAAATTCTTATCTTGTCATAACCAGGGATTGAAAAAGTCTCATCATTTCAGTCCTCCTTTGTTTATCCCAATGCCCTTACTCCAGTAATCAGAAGGTAGAGTTTGGTGAAAAGTATATCATAAAATGGGAGTTGCTGTTACAAGTGTTAAGAAATGTTACAAGTGTTAAGAAATTAGAAAAGCATATATATCATTGAGAAGCTGACACAGCCACCCTACAATTCTCATACTAAGGTGTATTAAATTGGATGGATCATCTAAAAACATTTAGACAATGATAGTGTAAATGCTTTGCTCTTGCTTCACATCATATGAAAAATGTGTGGCAGTCCAATATATCAGTGTCACAAAAGTACTAACTGGCACGAACTGATTATGGACAGTGTGGTCTAAATATATGGATATCAGTAGGAAATATGATAATGAGCATATAGGCTGGAAATTTTGATGAGTTAGTATAAAATTTAAATAAAAATGATTTCAAATAACATAAACTAATGAGATTAAACAGAATTCCAAAAGAAATGCAATAAAATAATTAATTTTTCATCACCAAATTAAAGTAATTTTGTATTAATAACTTGATCAAGAAAACAAAGATAATATAGCATACAATAAAATATTTAAAAGTCACATGATGAAAATCTAATATACATAATGTAACAAAGAGAAAATACTGAAACTCAAATGGAGGCTGAGCATGATAGTGGACCAAGAGGAAAGAAAAAGGAAATAGAGGAAAGAAGTGTGGGTAAAAGGCACTTATAAAGGTTTAAATACAGGCATGTACATAGGTGCATATATTTATATGTGACTATGGGGGAAATAGATCAACAGATATATACATACAGGCTTAGTAGTAGAACAGAATATGGGCACTGGACCTTCACTCAAGCACTTCCTTATTGCAAGAACACTTTGTTCTATTAAATTGGCATTCCATGATGCTCAACTCCCCGACATGATCACTGAAGACAAATGTGTGCATAAGCATAGGGAGTGAAGAAAGCTGATGGTGGACAGCTATCAAAAGATGCAACGTTTGGGGTCTTAAAGTCTTGGGTAAAAAAGCAGCCATCCAACTCAGAAGCAACAAAGCCCACATGGATGTTGCACACCAGCGTGAGACCCTGAGTTGTCAAAGGGATCAGTTATCAGGGTTTAAGAACTAAAAATCATAACATTGCGTGCTCACTTTCCTGATATGATCATTGATGACAAATGTGTGCATAAGCGAATGTGGTGAAGAAAGCTGATGATGCCCGGCTATGAAAAGATAAGCGTCTAGCATCTTAAAGTCTTGAGTAAACAAGTGACCATCCAGCTCAGAAGCAACAAAGCCCACTTGGGAGAAGCACATTAGCCTGTATGACCACAAGGTTTTGAAGGGACCCAGTGTCAGGCATCAAAGGACTAAAATTATATCATTATAAATAGGCGGAAGTACAGATTGGCAACCCAAATCCCATCAGTAGGTGAAGTGACATCTTCTTACAGAAGGGATGCAGGGAGGAGATAAGCCAATTAAAGTACAGTGTAATAGCAACAAAATATGCATCTTTCCTCTAGTTCTCAAATGCTTCCTCCCACCCACTAATATGCTTCTTGTTCTACCAGACAAGTCTGACTAGAGCAGGGGATGTACACTGGAGTCAGAAACATGAGGAATTTAGGATAGATATTTCCTCAAGACTAGTGATGAGAGTGGTGATACCGGGAGGGTGGAGGGATGGTGGAGTAGAAAGGGGGAACCAATTTCAGAGCTCAACGTATAACCTCCTCTCTGGGGCAAGGCCAACAGGGAAGTGAGTGAAGAGACAACTTGACAGTGTATGATATGAAAAAGCAATAGCAATTTGTAAATTATTAAAGGTTCATGGGAAGGAGCAGGGAAGGGAAATATGGGGAGTTGGAACTGGGGGCCTAGCCTGGAAGGGAGGAAGTTTTGAGAGTGATTATGACAACAATTGTGCAAATGAGGTCTGCATACAATTGATGTATGTATGGATCGTGAGGGGCGGTCTATGAATACCCAATAAAATAATTCATTAAAAAAGTGGGGGGGGGGGGAGGAAGAGCTTATATCAAGGGCTCAAGTGGAAAATGTTTGGAAATGAATGTGGCAAAATGTGTACAAATGTCCTTGATACAGATGATGTATTGAATGATATAATAGCTGTAAGAGCCCCAATAAAATTATTAACAAAAGAAAATCTAATATTCAGAACATCTACGAAATTTCATTAACACACGAAAAGAACAAAACAATTTTCTAATGTGTAAATAGTTGAATAACTGTTTCTCCAAGAAAGATATACCAATGACCAACAAGCACATGGAAAGACTTTTGTTGTTTATAGTTATTGTTGGTTTTCAAAAGTAGATTCTGACACTCAAGATGTGCAATATCAAACCGCCCTGTATGTTTTTGAAGTTTGTGTCCTTTCAGAAGCAAATCATGAAACCTTTCTTCTGTGGCTGTGTTAGTCTACATAGACTAGAGAAACAAATACATTCACACACATATGGATATAAGGGAATGGTTTATAAACAAAAGGAATGGAACATTAAGAAAACATCTCAACCCAGTTCAGTACAAAGTTATAAGTCCAATATTAGCCCATGTGTCCGATACCAGTCTATAATGTCTCCTTCTGACTCATGAAGTCACAGACCAGTGGGTGCAGAGTCTCGGCGCTGGCAGGGGTCCCCTCAGGGCTCCTCGCTTCCAGGGTCCATCAATAGCATCCAGTGGTGGCTGAAGCAACTCATTGCTGGCAGGGGTCCCCACGTGGCCTCTCCAGCTTCAGAGGTTTGGGTCCATCAGGGCAAAGCCATGTGGCTTCTCCTCTGGTTCCTCAGACGCTGTCATCTTGTCTGTGATTCATTGTCTCTGAGGCTAACTGCCAACACCTGGGGAAGATAACTTCTCATCTTCACGAGGGAAATATCGCAAGATTTCCCAGATGTCTTAGGAGAAAGTCATGCCCACACGGAGACCTCATTGGCTACTGATGGTTATATATAGACTACTAGGCTAGACTCCACCCCTACATTTCAATCATAAAATTAACATAAGTACATGACTGCCACAGTGGCACTTCTGTCTCAGGGAAGAGCTGGTGCATTCATTCTATCAAGCTGCCTAGACTGTGTAACACTGCATGTAAATCAGGAACTTCTTAATAGCTATTAAAGAAATTATCACAATGAAAATAAATAACTTTATACACAATAGGATGTTCACTATAAAGATAATAAGATGAAAAGTAAGATGACAAACCTGGATTAGTACAAATGTGTGTAATTTGGAGCTCTTTGGTGATGACACTGTAAAAGTGTGCAGCTTCAGTGGAAAACAATTCAGTAGATCTTTGAATAGTGACACCTTGCATTACTCTATGACACACAAATTCCACTCATTCAGCTACACTCAAAATAATTGAAAGGAGACTCACATAGATACTTTTATAGCCAGACCCATTGCAGCATTACGCATAAAGGCCAAATGGTAAAAGCAAGTTAAATACCCACCAACAGAAAAATTATTGTGAAACATGGTATATTCACACAAAGCAACATTATTCAGACATGAAGCAAAATTAGATTCTGATACATTTCATATCTTTGATGAATTTGAAAACATTCTGAAGAAAAAAGAAATAAGACATGATAGTATTATGTTATTTTACCTATATGAAATATCTAAATAGTCAAATACATAGGGATCAAATTTTATCAGGAATTTCAGGTGAAGGAGGAAAAGAGCCTACTGCTTTAGGTGCACTGAGTTTATTTCTAAAATGGTGAAACCCAATTTGACATGGATAGTGATTGATATTCATACAGCATGGTGGCAAGTAATTAATATCATTGATACTTTTCTTAAAATCATTAAAATGAAATGTTTTTTTTAATTTCTTCAATATTTTAAAGAAATAACAAGAATAAATGAAGTATTTTTACCTTTTGTGCAATATAAATTATATGAAAAATAATATATGATTTTATCTATAATTATATATATTCATCTATACAATATAAGCATATTTATCCTCTTGAGATAAAACTGTCAATTATAATCATTCAGAAAATTTAGTCTGCACCAGTGATATTGGTAATAACATAAAAGAAGAATGTATGACGATTAAAAAGTTACTCACAATGGAGAATCTTATAAAAGGAAAAATAAAATGAATGATTAGCGATGACATACAAATAACCATTTCCCATGAAATGTCTTCATCCGTGGTGTGGCTTAAAATAAAGAAAAAAATAAAGCTATTCCTGAGACACCATTATCAATGCTTGAGACTTTTTTTTTTTTGCTAATTGCCAGTGAATCAAATCCAACACATATAGGCATGATCAAATGAAACACAGCCTTGTCCTGGGCCATCACGGTTATTTCTATATTTGAACATGGTTGCAGTCTTTGCAAATATGAATTGTGCTGCAATAAACATGGAAGCAAGCTAAATTTCCATCAGTAGATGAATGGATTAGCAAACTCTGGCACATACACACAATGGAATACTATGCCTCACTCAAAAGCTCGGATGAACACATGAAACACATCTCTGCATGGGAAGAACTGGAGGAAATTATGCTAAGCGAAGTTAGTCAATCACAAAAGGAGAAATACTGCATGAGCCCCTTGAGATAAGTAGAAACAGTATGGTGAGTATAAAAGAGAAAACTTCTGTACCATAACAATTGGTCCAAGAAGTAGGGTAAGGGGAGGAGGGAGGACCAAACCCAGGGAGGTACACGTTGGATGCAACACAGTAAGGGGAGAAAGATGAGGCGGTAGAGGAGATAGGGAGATAAAAGGGAGTTCAAAAAGGAAAGGATAGCAGAGGAAAAAGGGCACTAATCTACCTGGGGTTGGGGGGGGAGAGTACTGGTCTAGTCTTCACAGAAAACCGAGTGGGCAAGCAGTTCCTACCACAAAACACCCTGTAGGACAGAGTGGATGCATGGAAGGATGCAAGAAAAGAGAGAGCTACAGAGCTGGAAGCAACCAGAGTCAGATGGGCTCCCTCTCTAGAAGTGGGCATGGCAGAGAACAGGCTTGGGGAGGGGCCA
>PVJH01043818.1:0-13388 GCA_004026705.1 Nesogale talazaci | reverse complement strand
TTTTTTTTTTTTTGCTGTTTTGTTTTTTTTTGGCGGGGGGGGCATCACTGCCTCTGGTGGTCATGGGAGCTACCCCGCGCTGCTCCTGAGAGCGGCCGCTGGATTTGAACTGCCAAGCCCACGGGCTGCAGTCCCGCACTCAACCACTTAGGCCACCTGGGCTCAACCCCCACCCGTGGGTCTTGTTGCTAGAGTTTGAGGTTCCTTTGAGACCTGGTTTGTGCGTCGCTTGAACTTGAGACTGGTGGATCATGTTCCTTTCCGTGCTTGAGTTCAGTGTCCCTTCTGGGACTGCCACGCTAACCTCCTGAACTGCTGCCTGTTGCCAGCCACCCTGCTGCGTCCTGCCCGTGCGTGGACTCGGCCTGTGTTGCGCGAGGGAAGACTCAGCTGTCGCCTCCTTATGGGACTTGGCAACGCTCCTTAGTTGAAGGACTTCCAGTGTACTAACTTGTTCCACAGAAGTGAGTTGAACGGAACCCTCGGTACTGCTGGGTGGACTGATGAGCTGTTATATTCCTTCCGTACTGCACTCTATCCATTTCACACAAGTGTCCTGGTTTTGTTTCTCGAGAGAACCCTGCCTAACACGGAAGGTTGTTTAGGGTGCCAGGAAGCGTGGGAAAAGGGGCAATACCACCCTGGAAACCACTAGGAGGAAGCCAGTGCACAGGAGGGTTGTGGAACTGTTTCCAGCGACTCATTCTCCCCCCTGGCCCCCTGAAGCTCCTCCCAGTGGGATTTGGCTCAGCTGTGCTTGGAGCAGACTCTCTTGTTGTGAGCATCTGACCCCCCAGGGCCGCGTTACGCTTTCCTGGGGAGGCGATGGCAGATGCTGAGGGAGGTGACGGAGGAGATGAGGTTGGTGAGGCAGACCATGACGTGAAGAAGGGTCGAACCCGGCAGCGTGAAGAGGGCGGCCGGCCTTCGACTTGGCTGGCGAGGACGCACTAGCATCGATGAATAAGCCTCTTTCAAGCTGGTTTGCTTGCTTGTCTTTGTTGTTGCAGCCCAAAATAAACTGTCCGGTCCAAAAAAGGACCAAACAAGGGAGTGTGTGACTAGGTCAATGAGGTGAGGGTGGAGACATGCCTGCCCTCTACTCGGGGACAGAGGGCACCCGCAGGCTGCTCCGTGCCAACCTGACAGCACGGCCCGGTGGCATTACGTGGGGATTGTACCTGGCACCCGGAGAACAGTCACACAGATATGTCAACCAGTCCTCCTAGAGGGAACGGGGAGCCCTTCCCTTCCAAACCCCATGGACTGAGTCCTCTCACCAGAGCAGACAACATCCACATTCCTGGATGGTCAACAGACATCTATCCACCTGCTCAGTGTGGCGGCCAGCAGCATGGCACGCAGGGCCAGTGGGTTTCTCCCAGGCCAGCAAGCACCAGGTGGATGGAAACACATGGTGATCTCAATTGGCTCATTGAAGGTCTTTGATAAAATCCAGTACCATTTCATAATTAAAAAAAAAACCCTCCACAAACCAGGATGTGAACTTCCCCATCCTGACAAGAAGCACTCGTGCTAAGCTCACAACTAACGTTCCGCTTGCTGGTGGGAGACTAACCTCCCCCGGAGCCAGGAACAAAGCCGGGAGGGGGCTCTGGACAGGGCGGCCAGTCGGTCATTGAGAGAGAGGAAGGAAACCACGAGGCCAGCCGCCCCTCTGCGGGGACGCTGTGCTGCCATAAAGGGTGACCGACCGTCTGGGGAGGCACCGGGAAGTCCAGATCGCCCACTCGCTACAGTGTGTTTGGTCTGGCGGGAGGCTCGAGGACCGACTGTCACTATGAGAACCAGCCAAGAAGCTCTGGCCCCGCGGCCCCCCAGCAAAAGCTCTAGAAGAAGCCAGGGGAGTCTCAGAGAGCAGGCAGCACAGTGAGCCCCGCGGGTCAGGGCTGTGGAGCACGGACACCTAGCAACAAGAACGGCCTCCGGTGGCAGCACCTGTCAGCAGCAGGACACTGGCCAAACCTGGAGAACAGGACAGTCCTGCTGTGCTCACTTCTCACTCTCCCCTCGGGAGCCGTGCACCTGGGACACCCCCGCAGCGCTGAAAGCCAGGAAAGGTAATCCAGCAGGTGGACTGAGTTGTGTCCCCACCACGTGGCCTCGTGGGGAGCAGGCTGCTTCCAGAGGCTCTCCGGTGTCAAGTCTTCCTGTAGCAGTGGACTCAGTCCTTTACGATGGACGCTCCGTCCACAGGGTCTGGAAAGTGCACAGGTTGGCCCTGTCCGGAGGGTCCAGCAAGGGTCTGGGGGCCTCCCTGCATCAGGATGAGGGTTGTCCCCTGGGTGGGGGCCTCACTGTGGCTTCCAGCTTCTGCCTGACCTTTACAGACCTTCTGCAGGGGCTGTGCCGGGTACCTCTGCCTGCACTCAGTCCCTTCCCACTGCCCAGGAATCCCTGAGTTCCTGGGCAGGGAGGGAGGTTCCCAGATCATTGCGTAGGTGGCTGGAGTGTGGAGAGGGAGCAGGTGAGGCCCAGGTGACCCCCTGGGTTGCAGCCCAGGGACCACAGGACAAGCAGGCCAGGCAGCAGAGCCGTGACCATGCCGAAGGGCACTGACGTCGCAGCTGTCCTCCTCTGGCTGGAACAGAGGCAGGGGCAAGCCCTGCTGCCAGAAGTGAGCCTGGGGTGCCGCTGGCTGGCGGGGTGGGGGGGGGCTGAAGGAAGGGCTTCCCCTTTGCCTTACTCTCTCTACTCACAATATCCTCCCCCCCCCCCCACGGCAGACCCACCGGGGGTCCGCAGGCTCCTGCCAGGCACAGCGCGCCAGCTGGTTCTCTGCTTTGCAGAGCAGGGGATGGCGTCCCGAAGAAACAGGTGACATGTGCCTGCCATGGAACTGCATGAGGGGACCTCCTACGTCCTCCATAGACCCCGTGGCAGGCCCCCTCCGCACCCCTCTGCCCGTGCCCCACCCCTGGGTCCACGCCCAAGCTCCTCACAAAAGAAGAGAGAGGGTGGGGCAGCCACAGAAAGGAGGTGGCGCTCCGTCAGGAGTGAAAGTGAAGACAGGCTTTCCTGAGGTAGAGAAAAGCTCTGGGGAGGAGGAGGGATGGGAGCAGTTGAGGCCCTGGGCGGTCTGTAACCTAAGAGACCTGTTGGTGGGCAGTGGGATATTGGCAGGACTGGATTAGGGAAACATGCAAGCGAGGGGAAGAAGGCTGATGGTGCTTGCACCAAGAAGGAGAAGGTGTCCCTGCCTGCGGGTCCGTAATTCGCAGGTCTTGGAAGGGGGAGCGGGAATTTGGCAAACAGGAGACGCAAGAAATGGAGACAAGACAGTACTCTGATCAAGTCTCGTCTATTCAAAGAAAAGGCTCACGTTATATGGGGGTAGTGGGAGGGGGATCGCACCGGTGAGGAGATCTCTGTTAATCTGTTACTGCTGAGTCAGTGTCCGCATGCCCTGCAGGGTCCTAGATAAACATAAATGTCCTTGCATCACTGTCAGTACCTTATTGCTTCTGGCAGATACTAAAGGTTAGGACTGTCTATAACTTCTTTATGTTCTAAAACAGACTTAACAAGGGGGGTAATTAAACAGGGCCACCCCTGGGCTTTAAGTTGAAATAAGAAATTACTCAAAACTTGGGCTAATCTTGAGCAAGGTTTTGGCTACGTGCCTGTAGCCAGGTCAAGCATGTCCGGGCTGGATGGCTCCAGACAAGAAGGGAGGCTGCTCCCTGAATCTGCAGCTGCAGGATCGGAGTCTGTGAGAAATCACTTTATTTTAGTCTCCTTTTCCAGAATATTGTGGGAGGGGGCACTGAAGTCCAGCAAGTCATTTCTCTCTCTGACAGATTGGGAAAGTGGGGGGCTGCCCAGCCTGGGTTGGAGGGGTCAGAGACTGGAAAGTCCAGCAGGTTGTCCGTCTTCCTGAGGGGTGAGGAAATAAGGGCCGCCTGGTCTGGACCCGGCCCAAACAAAGAGGCCAGACTTGCTGGACCAGGAGGGACAATGCACCCCAGCCCCCCCCCCAGCCCCCTTTCAGACCAACAACAGATTGACAGGTACCAGCATCACCCGTGATGAGCATGCGCCCCCATAAAGAGTCATCCGAATGCAGCCGAATGACCACGGTCCACAGAGCGGAGGCAGAAGAGCCCATCCTGTCCCACCCGACGAGAGAGCGAGAGCCATAAAGTGTGCTGGCACAGACCAAGGACATCGCCACTCTCTGAGTGCCGGCCTGTCACAGTGCTCAGAGTCTCACCTGGTCTGAGCACCCCCAGTGTGCTGACCTGGAACAGGAGGGGGGCAGGGGAGCTGGCTGACGGGCCAGCATATAAGGAGGAAAAGGTGGACAGGCCGAGCAGGGGAACCGTGACAGCATGACTGAACATCACATGTAGAAACTGACGTGGGAAGCTGTCTGCTGTCCCCAGCTTTCACCGGAAGCATGTGCCACAATGGGAGAAGCGGGACCTGGTGGGAAAGTTGGAGACAGGAGAAGACACTGGGAGACCTGTGCGTGTGAGAGGCAGCAGGCAGCTACTGAGACAGACTTAGCCTTGGCTACCTGCAGTGCAGGAGACGCCAGACAGACCTGCAGACTGGACAGGTGTGAGGAGCAAAGATTCCGGGTGACAGGCTTTGCTGCAAGTGTGTTGTGGCAGTCACGTTCTGTGTGGTCCGTTTGAGATGTGAGAGTGAAGAGGTGGAGATAGTCAGAAAGAATGGTTTTGTAGCCTGCCCTAGAAAGAATGTAGATCCTTCAGGAAGACCTCTGCTGTGTTGACTTTAAGAAATCTGTCTTAAAAAAATAAATCAACGAACCCTGTAAGCAAAAAAAAAAAGAAGGAGGGTGTGGAGTTTAGCCTGTCAATCAGGTTGCAGCGCGATGACGTCATTTGGAGGAACGGAGGAGCTAAAAGGCTCGCTGGAGGTGATTCTTTCTCTCTCTCTCTCTCTCTCTCTCTCTCTCTCTCTCTCCCTGGGGACATTCCAATCGATGAGACACATGGAGCCCCGGAGCTGGAGGAACCACAGAGAGACCCTGCCAGTGCTGAGATGCTTCCGCCATCACTGGGTCCGGAAGACTTTACACGCACTGGCCTGGGATCTCCCTGCATTCAGCGTCATTGCATGTGCTTTGTGAGCCGAAAGAGGGCTGTATAGGTTGGCATAGGCCCAGTCTGTACCCTTGTGGCTATACGGGCTGATGTCAGACTTGTGGACTTGCTCTATGTTTTTTCTCCATGTTCAATTGCTCTTGCATCTAAAGCTCTTTCTTGTCACATGTGAGTCTCCCTGGAGTTGCTGCTCTAGTCCACGCAGATGGACACACAGGCTATCTGTAAATGTCTGTTTACCTTTGCTGTAAACATATCCGTGCACGTGGTGACACGCAGGGGCAGGTGACGAGAACTCGTGGACATGACCAAGCATCTTGCAGGACTGAGTCCCTGGTCTGAGGGATCGGAACCATGGTCTTGAGGGCACCACGGTCAACCGGCCAAATACGGTTCACAAGACCCGTGGGTGAGTCACCACTGGCGCTCACAGTCAGCCCTGAAGTGCAACTGCCGGTCTCCCTCTTTGGAACAGGGGGAGGGGCGGGGGGAGTGGAAAGGCACAGGCAAGCAACCTGCCCCATGGGCCGCGGGGCCGCACAGCCCCCTCTCTTCACGTGCCATGTTCTCGGTGGGCCTGGGCAATCCCTGCAAGTGCAGCCGGCCCGCGGCACTGAATGCACCGCGACAGCGCGTGTGCGGCTCGGACATGGCCCACAGATGACGGCTGTGAGAAGCCGGGCCCTGCTGTCCCGTCGGTCAGCACAGGCGGCCTGAGCTGTGAGGCCCGCAGGCCTGCCTGCTCCCTTTGCTGGCCCACGGTCAGCAGGGGCGCCTGTGCCCTGAAGGCGGGGCGGACGGAGCGCGTGGCCGCCGTGTGCTGGTGTCAATTTCACCATGGAGAGCTGGGGGGGAGCCTGTGAATCTGGAGATGGCCATGCAGTAGCCAAGGAGGCCTCCGTGTGGGCGTGGCTTTCTCCTGAGACTTCTGGGAAATCTCACGGTATTTCCCTCGTGGAGAGGAGAAGCCATCTCTGAGAGACAACAAACTATGGACAAGATGGCAGCACTGAGGAGCTGGAGGAGCCGGAGGAGAAGCCACACGGCCTTGCCCTGCTGGAACCAGACCTCTGCAGCTGGGGAGGCCGCGTGGAGAGCCCTGCCAGCGCTGAGTGGCTTCTACCACCACTGGGTGCTGCTGATGCACCCTGAGCCCTGGAAGCGAGGAGCCCTGGGGAGACCCTGCCGGCGTCGGGACTCTGCACCCACTGACCTGTGACGTCGTGAGTCGGAAGGAGACTTTATAGACTGGTATCGGGCATATGGGCTAATATCGGACTTATGACTTTGGACTGGACTGGGCTGGGATGCTTTCTCAGTGTTCCATTCCTCTTGTATATAAACATTTCCCTATATCCATATGCGAGTCTATGAGTTTGTTTCTCTAGACTACCCGGACTGACACAGAGAACACTGACATGTTCCCAGAGTGTACATCCCAAAACACACTTTGTGGACTTTGATTTCAAAAAGGACACCACAAACCAGACAGTCTGGTTTGCCTGCCGTCGTCTCCTTGCTGATGCGCCTTCTAAGTAAAATCGGCTCTTTCTTCCTCTGAGAAGCCCTGGTGGGGTAGCACTGACACGTTGCCCTGTGACCTGCCTGGTCCACAGTTTGAAACCACCAGCCGCTCCCCAGGAGAAAGTCAGGGTTTTCCACTCCCATGAACAGTCACTCACGTTCGCACTCTCTCCGATGGGGTACTGTGAGCCGGCATTGACCTGACGACAGTGAATTGCGTTCATGAAGAAGCCCAACTAGCAGGACTCTTCTCAGATTTATGACCACAAGGCAGCAGTTCCAACCATCAGTCTCTCCTAGGGAGAACAAGATAGGGCTTTCTGCTCCCCTAGAGCACAGAAACTCACAGGGGCAGTTTCCCCTGTCCTTCCCTACAGGTGATTTTCGTTCTTTCTCTGATTTGGAGTGGGTAAGTTGGCCGCAAAGCTCCCATGTAAAATACCTCCTGTCAGGTGACAAGTCCCTGCGACCAGAAGCACTGGAGGGGGCCTGGCTTGCGCGGGAGAGAAACGGGCAAAGGCGCTCAAAATCACAGAAGACGGCAGGCTTCCTGGCGGGCTGGGGCAGGAGGATGAGCGCCAGTCGCCGCCCTTCAGCTCTGGGGCTGCACCGGCCTCTGCTACCTCTCCCCGCCAAGGGACAGCTCCGCAAGGACATACGCTCCTCTCCCACCGCATGGGCTGGCATGTGCTGTACGTGCCGCGGGGTGCCGTGAAAGACGTCTACGGTTGTTGCAGAAAGCCTGATGACCTGCTCTGCAGCCCTGCACCCCGTTTATAACCCACGTTTAAAGTGCCCGTGTGTGCCAGCACTTTTTACCAAAGACGGAACGTACCCTGTCTGGTCAGCCTACGCCGCCCGCGGGGAGCGCAGCTCAGGCCCTGCCGCAGCGCTAGCTACGTGCTGGGCCGCTAGGCGGCGCTGCTCCGCGCGGGGGCGGGCCCCAGAGGGGCGTGGCCCCAGGCCACGCCTGCCGCCGCGGGGGGGGGTGGTGGTGGTGGTGCCTGGATCCTGCCGCGCGTGCGCACTGCGCCGCCGTGCCGTGGGTGTGCGCGCGGCGGCGCAAGGGTTGCTGGTCAGGCCGGCTCCGCGGGAACCGAGCGAGCGGGGCGGCGGAAACATGTGGCGACCGGTGAGAGCCTTCTGGGCCGCGACCACCCCGCAGACGCCGCCGGCGGCAGCCCTCGGGCTGGCGGATCGCGCCCCGCGCCGGCCGGGGCCCCGGAGACCCCGTCAGGGACCTGGTCCTCGCGGCCCCGAGAGGCGGAGAGTCCCCGCAGACTGGCTGCTGGGAGCCGGCGGTGCCTGGGCGCCCCCAGCGCTGCCCCCGGAAGCCGCTGCTCCGCCGCCCTCCCCAGGCCGCTGGTGCAGAGCGCTCCTGAGCGCCCTCCTGGCCACCCCACCCTGATCACTGCTGGAAGGGCGGGCGCCCGTGTGGACTCGTGCCCCGGCCCCCTCCACTCCCCCTGGAATGTTGCCCGGGCCACAGCGGGGGGCACTTGGGGGGACAGACCCAGGGCCGCGCCCCTGAGGGCTGAGACCCGCGTGGCTATTGGCAACACTGGGCAGCGGCTCTCCAGGGGGAGGGTGGCAGCTCCTCAAGGGCCCTGGGGTGGACATGGTGTGGCGGGCTGCTGCCTGCCCTTTGCAGCTTCTTCAGTGTTCTGGGGCTGGGCGTTTCTGCCCGCGGCGTCCTCCTCCTTTCGGGGCCTAACCACTCTGCCCCTCCAAGCCCAGGGTGTGAGAAAGCGGGGAGGGGGCGGCGGGTTGTCCCTGGCCGGCTTGGGGGTCCATTCTGCCTTACAGCTGCTAACAGGTGATCTAGCTCGGTGAACTGTGGGCCTCAGAGCCGCTGTAGGACAGGGTTCTGGGAGCAGGGCCGGGCCTGCCTGCCCCGTCTGGGCAGGCTGCTTGGAGCCTGAAGGTCTGAGGGGCAAGTAGGTGTGGGAGCAGGCAGGGCACCTGCCATCCTCTCCAGGCTGGAAAGTGGAGCCAGCCACAGGTGAGCTCCGTAGTCCACCGGGGTCTTCCTGTCACGTAGGTGGTGGGCACATGCTCTTCCTCAAAGCCTATTTGGAACCGAGGGGGAGGGGAGACTGTGAAGAGATCATAGTCTTATGGGAGACAGACAGTCTGGGTGTGGCCATCTTGGGATGAAAGGCCAGAGGGAGGCCGGGACCCTGTGGAGACAGGATGGCGCCAGCTGGGGTGTCAGGTGCACACTGTGGCTGGCAACGGGCCAGGCCTGGTGACTGATGGGCACACAGCCTCACCTCCTGAATACTTGGGCTATTGTCCACCCCCTCACCAGACAACCCCCCTTTGGTACACCCACCTGGATGGGGGTCACTGGACACACCTGAGTCCTGCCTTCCCCTCCACAAACCTCTGCTCTGCGCTCACTGGGCAAGCTATGACCCTGTCAGGGAAGTCTCCACAGAGATGCGCCCTCACATTGCCCCTCCCCCCCTCTGTGCTGCCTGTATCGTGGGTGCAGTGACTGGACAGTAGGACGGGGTGTTTAGAATGGACCAGGTTTGGATGGACCCCTGGGGCAGATGTGCAGGGGACACCACAGGGAGGTGAGGCGTGAAGCTGGCTTGGCCAAGAATACAGAGCCCTTCTGTGGACAGGTGTTGACACTGTCTTCAGACCCAGCCAGCAGAAGGGTGGGACTCACCCTGTTCGAAACCCTGGGATCTGGCTGGCGGGCCCAGTGCCAGCTGCCCGCTCCAGCCTGTGGCGCCTTTGCTCTCTGGAGAGCCAGCGCTGGCTGGCGTGGCCTTGCCCCTCCTCCCTGTGCTGCTTCCAGGATGGGGCACAGCCTTGGACTGCCGGTGTCCTTGCAGCGGTCTGTGTGCGTGCCAGGGCCTCCGACTAGACTAGTGGCAGCATTCCTTTGTGGCAACAGCCCTCACTCTGAGCCTTATTTTGTGGTTGACTTTACTTCTTGCTGTTGTTGAAAGTACAACAAACATGGCACCCAGCGCTCCTGCTTGTGGCCCTGGGGTCCGGTGACAGGCGGCCTCCCCGCCTCTTCAGAGTGGTTTCTCTCAGTACCGTGGAATGTGGCCTTGCCGCCCGCCGCCTGTGACTCCCACCTAACTTTCCAAGCTGCGTATGTGACATGTTTCCACATGTATTTTTGGTGTAAGCTTTGAAGATCTCTGCCCTTCAGGTGCCAGAAAGCCTAAGTCCCTGGAAAGTCTGTAGTCCTGTTTTGTATGTGTCCACCTCTGGCCGGCATCCTATCGACCTGAGGTCAAAATGTTCCCATGTCCCGCTGCCTCCGCTCCCTGCTGCTTCAGGCAGACAGGACACCTGCTGGACCTTGGTGTTGGGTAGGCCTTGGGAGGGCCAGAAGATCCGAGGCGCGCTGTTGGGAGGCCAGGGCCCCCATGCGGAGTGGTCGTGCCTGCAGGGCCCAAGTGGCTATTCAAGTGCTCTACAGTGCTCCCAATTCCGCACTGGCTAGGACAGCATCCCACAGTGTACAGCTCACGCCGTGACTCCTTCATCTGCTGAGTGGACACTGACAGCCCGCCCCACCCCGTCGCCATCGTATATCTGTAGTGGTGTGGTCCCTGCACTACTGCCTGCCCTTGTCTGCCAGGAAGGCCTGACAGTCCGTGTCTGGCTGGCTTTTAGCTGTGTGCCTTTGGACTCTGTTCACGTTACAGCCTGTGTCCCTGCCCGACCCTGTGTTCCTCCCACCGGCTGTACCCTGGCCACTGCTCCTGTTCTGCGGCCCCACCTGGAAAGGGTGTGAGTGGAGCCCCCGAGGCCCACCTCTCTGCTTTAATGAGCTGGGGAGGAGGGCTGCAGGGGCTTCCTTCTGCAACCCCACTTGCAACAGCTAGGGTTCCACACACCCCTCCTCACCCAGTCACCCGTAGCTGTCGGTCGGATGTCGGCCCGTCTCTGGGGACCTCTCCTATCTGGTCTTGGCTCCAGTGCCAGACGGTGGCTTTCTGGGGTACAGACGGCCTCCTGTGGTCATGCGAGTGGTGCACAAGACATCGTGGCCCTGGGCACCTCGGGCAGTATGGTGGGCGGGGGGCTGGCAAGAGCCGAGACTACTTGAAGAGACTGGCCGTGGCCCACCCTTCACAGGGTGCAGGCCGGAAGCCGTGGCTGACCCAGCCTCTGCCTTCCCTCGGGCCAGATGATCCTTGTTCCAGCAGGTGGTCTTTTCACGATTGGGGGGGGGGGGCGGGAGGCAGACTGTACAAGTCTAGAGGCCCACACTCCCCGCAGAGTGCCCCGTGTTCACGGGATGTGGGTGCTGACGGCATGTACCCCAATCTGCTGTGTCTGTCGCCTGCTCTCTCGCAGGGTCAGCTGTGCCCCCTCCACTCTGCCCTGCTCCCCAGCAGGAGACGCTGGCCACCCCCGGCCGTGCTCTGCAGGAGGAACGCGAGGGTCTCAGCCGCCAGGTATGGGCTCCCCAGCTCTGGAGTGTCGACGAGGGAGGTCCCACATGTGTGTGGGAGGCTGGCCTGACAGGAGCAGGAGAGGCATGACCAGGCCCCGGGCCGGCTCCCCTCCAGCTCGAGGCGCCCCGTGCCTCTGTGGAAGAAGGCGACAGCTGTCACCGTGGTGGCCACGCCCTTGCTCCTTGGCGCCCACTACCTGACGGCCGAGGCGCAGGAGAAGCGAAGGATGCGGCTGGTGATGGAAGGTGCCGGGCGCTTCAGCAGGTGGGTGACCGCGGGCCAGGTGTGACGTGACAGGCCTGCTGGTCAGGCGGTTTGTGGTCAGCTCAGGAGGGGCTGCGTGAGGCCTGGGGCAGATGCGGCCTCTTCTCCCGCCACCACCTCTGCCTACCTTACTCGAACAGTGCCAGCAGGCAAGTAGAGGTCTGGGGGCCCCTCCTTCCTGAGGGACGTGACTACTGCCCTTGGCATGGCTCTCCCATGCTCCTCTCCTCCCTAGCTTCCTGGGAGCCAGCGCAGGCTGCGTGAAGCTGAGTCGCTGGTGCTGCCATGCTCCCCCCAGCCTGCAGCGCCTCAGCCCACCCTTGTCCCCACCAGGTTCAGGCGCAGTGGCTGGACCTGCAGCCCTTGTTAGGAGCGCCTGGGCAGCCCTGGGGTTGTCCTGGTCCTCCATCCGGCTGACTGGGCCAGGGGGCACAGGCACCAGAGGGAAGGCTCTGCCGGCCGGTTCTGCCTGGGTGCCCTGAACTCCAGGAGTGCTGGAGTTCCTCCTGATGGGCTGAACTGGAGCGGAGTGGCTGGGACCTGGGGGACAGTGGCAAGCAAGCAGGAGTCCAAGGAGGTACCAGGTGGGGGGGCCACGTGGGCCACAAAATGGATGACGGGTGAGGAGGAGCTCCGGATGGGTGGGCGTGTCTGCGCCCCCCGCCCCCCAGTTCATCTCAAAGATCGGCCGGGACTAGGTGTTCTCTTCCCTTCTGGAGGTGACTCAAGACGTCCAGTACAGCTGTAGGAGTAGCACCGTTCTTCACTCTGGGTCCATGTGAGCGAGCTGCCAGACCCCTCAGTGAGGGCGGTCTGCAGAAGCAGCGGGAGGACATGGGAATCTGTGGCCCCGCTGACCCACAGATCCCAGAGCCCAGCGCAGGCTCACACGGAGGTGCCAGCCCCCGTGGAGCAGTGCCTCGGTGTCGTCTGCCCGCTCACAGACTTGGCTCCGCGCTTAGAGGACACTTGGCCTCTCGTGCATGCTAGTGTGCGGGCCCAGGTCAGGTGCAGCGAGTGGACCGGCTTCCTGGGGGCCCGGCTCTCCCGGGAGGTGTGGCCACACAGTGACGGCTGGTGCCCAAGTGCGCATGCACGTGGCAGAGACCACTGCTAAAGCCAAGCTGACCACAAAAATGGGCAACAGGCAGGCAGGCGTGTTCCTCACCCCCAAGCAGGCCCCGGCGCCCAGCCTGCCCGTTAGGCACAACAAAAGTCCTCCCCCACTTCCTGCCCAGTTTTCTGTGGGGGGCCCGGTGTACCCCAGGCTGCCAAGGCTGGCCACACACATTGTGTGTCTTCTCTATCTTCTCGCTGACCCAGGGACACTCCCTCCTAGCCGCCTTCCCCAGGTAGCGCTGGGTCTCTGGAGCCTGACCTGCGCTGCTCACCTTCCTTACAGTCCTCAGCTCCGCCCTGCCCTTCCGAGGACCGCCCCCTCCTTCAAACCAGGGCCAGTCCAGTGGGTGGGAAGGTGGCACAGACAGCAGAACCTGTGGGTCACCCTGGTCCTCGTGCCTCTCTGTGCCAAGCTGGCTGGGTGGGCAGGAGGGCACTGGAGGCCGGAGGTGCTGAGTGGCCTCTGACCCCAGGTCCCTGTACGTCGGCCTGCAAATCTCCCTGGACTACTGGTGGTGCGGTAACATCCTCCTGCGGGGCGTGGACGAGGTTTGTGCCCAAGTGTCCCTCTCCTGCCCTGTCCACGGGGTGGTGGCCCTGGCTGGAGGGTGGCCCATCTACCCCACCCCAGCCCTTCTGCATGCCTGTGGTCAGAACAGCCCGAGGTACCTGGAGGTGATGTCTGCATGTCACCAGCGGGCGGCTGATGCCCTGGTGGCCGGGGCCATCAGAAACGGGGGCCTCTACGTCAAGCTGGGCCAGGGGCTGTGCTCCTTCAACCACCTGCTACCCGCCGAGTACATCAAGACCCTCCGTGTGCTGGAGGACAGGGCCCTCCCGCAGGGCTTACAGGAGGTGAGCAGCAGCAGGGGGAACGTGAGCCGGTGGGTAGGTAGGTGAGGGCCGGAGGTGAGCAGTGGCAAGATGGGTGGGTAGTCCGGCCAGCCAGTGG
>PVJH01043817.1:0-13377 GCA_004026705.1 Nesogale talazaci | reverse complement strand
CATTCACTGACCCCACGATTCCCATATAGATGTCCCCCTTGTACAAAATAACCCCCTTCATTCTCTTCTGTTACACATCACTTTTTAAAGCAAAAAGTATCTCGACTGTTCCGTTTCAACCCGAGGATCGTGTTGCCCTCTCTAGAAGATAAAGGAAAGTTCATAACTTAGGAGACACTCTAGGAGAATGAAACTACCTATTCCTTCATCATCACCTGTTATGCAATTGGCCCAGAGTTCCACTCACGGATTGTTGTGTCTGAAATGACTAGTCTGTGAAATGACCCCTGCCTCCTTTGATAGCACTTATAACAAGTTGACCAGAAAATACTTTCCATTGTGCAGTCTGAAAGAAAGGATATAATGATATTGCCCTTAAAAGCTCTTCCACATCAGAACCGAAGTGTTAGATCAAGTATAACTTAAGCCTTGCATTCTCAAAGGGTGCACTGTTGCCCCAATGTTGTAGAATCTGGTCCTTGGAGGACAGAGACTTGAGATATTGCCATGGTTTTTGACCTTTCAAAAGATCACCATACATTTAAAGGTATTCAGTGTGTTTGTGACATTAAGATGTCGTAGGAAGGGGTGGGGGTAGGAGGAAGAAAAGTTTAAAAGACACATCAGTGAGTCAACGAGAAAGGGTTGAGAAATACTTTCTTATTGGGATTAAAGAAACAAAGTGAAATAAAATCAATATGATTTTCATGAAATTTTAAAGCAATTTTGTGTAAGTTTTAAAAAATTATGTACTGCTTTAAAAAAACCTACATATTTGTTTTATGAAAAAAATTATTTCATTATCCCCCACCTTTAGGAAAAGCAAGAATCAGTAATGTTGAATTTTATCACAGTGGTCAAGAAGGCTACAGGGATAGCACTGATCCAAGATATGCCATATCATTTCTTAACCTTGGACAGGTTTGTACTTCATTTTTTATTGCTTCACTAAATCAAACTTAGAGTGTTTATGTCTATTTTCTCTTTCAGTAACTCTATTGTCTAACCAGTTGACTGGTAGAGATACATGTTTGTGCTCATTACAGAGAAAAGTGGCTCAACAGAATGCTCAAACTATAGAAAAATATCACTGATACCATGCACAAGTAAAATTTTGTGAGAGTCCATCCAACAATGGTTGCAGTAGTACATCAACAGGGAACTGCCAAAGCTGCAGGTCTGATTCAGGAGAAGACAAGAAACATGGGCTATCACTGCTAATGTTAGCTAAATCTTGGCTCAAAGCAAAGGCCACTAGAAAGATACTCATGTTTTGTTGACTATGCAAAGGCATTCAACTGTGTGGACCATAATAAGCAATAGAGAACCTTGAGAGGAATAAGAATTCCAGAACATCTGATTGTGCTTATATGGAACTTGTACATGAAACAAGAGGCAGTTGTGTGAACAAACAAGGGAATAAAATCAGGTTTATTTTATTTAAAATCAAGAAAGGTATGTGACAGGGTCATAGCTTTTCACCATACTTGTTCAACCTGTGTGCTCAGCAAATAATCATAGATGCTGGATATAAAAGAATGTGGCATCAAGACTGGAAGAAGGCTTATTTACAATCTGTGGTATGCAGATGCCACAACCTTGCTTACTGAAAGTGAGGAGGACTTTAAGCACCTGCTGATGAAGATCAAGAATTGCATCACAAGGGTGGGATGGGAGAGCGGGGTGGGGTAAAAGGAGTTGATACCAAGGGCTCAAATAGAATGTCAATATTTAGAAAATAATTATGGAAACATATGTCCAAATATGTTGATTCAATTGATGTATGTATTGTTATAAGAGCTGTAAGAGTCCCCAGTAAAATGATCTTAAAAATTTTTAAAAATTGCTGCATTTAGTATGGATTATGAATCAATATAAAGAGGTGACATCATGATAGAGAAAAGGTTGAATTTGAAAAGGATTTTGTCTTGCTTAGACCATAATTGATGCTCATGAAGTAGTAAAGAACTCAAAAGACTCATTGCATTAAGTACATCTGCTGCACAAGACATTTTCAGAGCATTGAAAAACAAGGATGTTACTTTGAGGACTAAGACATGCCCTGACCCAAACCATGGGTTTTGCATTGTCTCATATGCATGTGAAAGTTGAACACTGAATAAGAGAGACCGTAGAAGAATTGATGTATTTGAATTGTGGTCCTGGGGAAGAATATTGGAAGTACCATGGACTGCCAAAAGGACCAACTCATCAATGTTGGCCAGAGTGCCCACTAGAGGCAAGAAATGGTGAGGCTTTGTGTTACGTACTTTGGAACTATTGTCAAGAGCAACCAGTCCCTGGAGCAGGACATCGTGCTTGGTAAAGTGCAGGGGCAGAGAAAAAGAGGCCCTCAACCAGATGGATTGCCACAGTGCCCACCACAAGGAGTCAGGCACGAACCAGACGATGTTTCATTCTTTTGTGTCTAGGAACCAATTCAGTAGGACCTGACAACAACACCAAATAGCCATATTGAAAAATTGTTAAAAACCACAATGTAATACAATGAAAGGTTCCAGGATGCTTTTCTTAACAATCTATTTTACTAGCAGCAGCAGTTGATTCCATCCAGGTTACGCGTATATTTAAGTTCAGCAAAAGAGTCATGGAAAAGTAGCACAGATAAAACTGTATTGGGGGCTGAGCCCGGTGGCGTAGTGGTTGTGCGCGGGACTGCAGCCCACAGGGACGGAGGTTCAATTCTGGCTCCCAGGAGCAAAGGCTGGACCTCCTACTCCCACCACCTGAGGGCAGTGATGCCTAAAAAAAAAAAAAGCAAATTAAAAAAAAACTGTATTGCATAAAAAATGCATCTGTGTTTTAAATTTTAACTAAAGTAAATATGCTTTTGCTTTATGTCATCATAACTTAAGGGCATATGGGAATTTCCATGTAGAAAAGACCTACCGGGAAAACACCGCCCGTAATGGACAGTAAACGTAAACGGAGTATTTGACAAGGGTTTCCTGAAAAGGATCCTACTTCAAATGCCTTCCTTCCATTTGCTTCTCCATTCCTCATTGAGCCCCATTGTTTTGTAGATTGAAGAACGGGGCTCGTCATACGTCCGAGGCTGCGCTTTTCACCATGGCTTTTCTCCAGCCATTGGTGTGTTCGGGACTGATGGACTGGACATAGATGATAACATCATTTACTTTACAGTAGGGGAAGGTAACATAATCTCATCTGTAAAACCTGTAAACGATCGATCTATCTGAAAGAATGGGCATGTTCTAGGTCGGCACTAAAAAACCCCCAAGCCGCTGAATATTATTGCAGCAATTCACACCCAGTGAGTCACTAAAGGTCAGAGCAGAGCTGCCCCTTTGGGTTTGGAGGTTGTGGATCTTTATGGGGCAGAAAGTCTCCTCTTTCTCCTACAGAACTGCTGGTGGTTTTGAACTGCAGACCTTGGGGTTCCAGTCCAACACAAAACCCACTGCTCTACCAAGCCTTCTTTTATCTGCACTAGTGCAGTAATTAATAAGTCACAAAGACTTCTGAGCTCTTAACATGTGGTTACTGTGACTGGGGGACTGAGTTTTTTATTTTAGTTGTACTGCATTTAATTTCTATTTAATTCGAATTTAAGTAGCCACATGTGGCTATGGTTAAGGATTGTATGTGGTGAAAGCATTTGTCTGCTAACAGACCAGCCACTCTGCAGGAGAGAGACGTGTCAGGCTGCTTCTGTGAAGATATACCGCTTTGGAAGGCCTGCAGAGCACTTCCACTTTCTCCCGTAGGGGGACCGGTCCATGAGTCAGAGCCATGTGATGGCAGGAAGTTTGGTGTGGATTGTGACTACCATGACCCTATTGAAGGGTGCAGGCCTCAAATATGGAAGAAGTATTATCACATTCTGAGTCCTTGTGAGTTATCTACTCCTAAATAGCTTATTATTATTTTTAAATACTCTTCACAGGTTTATAGAAAGATTATTCACACATAAAGGTTATTGTCTTCTAGAGATTATAGTCAACTTTAACTATTTTGGATATCAGCATAAAGTGTAAAGAAAGCTGATTTCATGTCCATAACAATCACACATGTGTATGTGGAGACCTTTGATCCTAAAATTGTACAAGCACCCCAGGAGATTCTGATTCAGATAGAAGATAGAATTTCATGATCAAAGATCATAGGGATAACTCTAAAGGGATTAATTGGCAAGCAAAACTAGCAAAATAATGTCATAGAAAAATTACAGACATTCTTACAGTGCCCATGACGCATGTACATTTGTGTTTGGGACTCTCTTTTCCTTTGACCTACCTTCTTTTCTTCTTCCTTTCTTTTCTGGATTATTTTTTGTGGGGAAGGGGGAAGTCACTGCCCGCTGGTGGTGTGGGAGCTATCCAGCCTTGCTCCTGGAGAGCTGCTGCTGGATTTGAACTGCCAAGCCTGTGGGCCGCAGTCCTCACTCAACCACTACGCCACCAGGGCTCCGCGCAATAATTATACATCTTTTTTTTTTGGGGGGGGGGGGTCATTGGCCCCTGGTGGTGGGAGTAGGAGGCCCAACCTTGCTCCTGGAGACGACTGCTGGATTTGAACCTCCAACCCAGTGGGCCGTAGTCCTGCGCACAACCACTACGCCACCGGGGCTCAGCCCTTCTTCCTTTCTTTTCACCAGGAATAAGAATATGGGGGGATGCCAACAGAGTCCGAGGAAATTTGGTTTCACTTTCGGTTTGGCCAGGAACCTATCAGAAGAGAAAAGATTTGAGCTCAACTCTCTGGCATGCTGCAATTGAGGTAACGTAAACAAATTAATAACTCTTACTCATGTTGACCCCATGTAACAAAGCACAATTGCTTTGATGGTTTTCTTGGAGCCCTAAAGGTCAACAGTTCAAAACTACCAGTTGTTGTGCAGGAGAAAGATGAAACTTTCTACTCCCATAAAAAAACCAGCCTTGTGACAAAGTACGAGGATTCTCTAGGGTGGGAGGGTAGGGAACAGAAGGGGAAAAAGAGGAGCTGATACCAAGGGCTCAAGTAGAAAATGTTTGGGAAATGATGATGGCAACATATGTACAAATATGCTTGAAACAATGGATGTATGGGATGTTATAAGAGCTGTAAAAGCCCTCAAAATGATCTTGTTTTTTTTTTTTTGTTTTTTTGGGGGGACATCACTGTCATCTGGTGGGAGCGGGAGGTCCAGCCTTGCTCCTGGAGAGCTGCTGCTGGATTTGAATCGCTAGCCAGTGTGCCGCAGTCCTGCACTCAACCACTACGCCACCAGGGCTCAGCCCCCAAGTGATCTCTTTTTAAAAGAAAAGTTTGTCTCAGTAACTGGATTAATGATTTTTCAAGGGTAGGAAAAGGGAGATTGAGGGGAAACAGGGAGCTAATAACAAGGAGTTCAAGAAAGAAGAAATGGAATAAGTATATCAGTATATAAAAAAGAAGAAATGTTTTAAAATTGATTATTGGTCATGGTTGGGTATGCGTCTTTTTGATTGAACTATTGGATTTTATGATATGTGGATTATGTCCCAATTAAACTGTTAGAAAAGAAAGTTACAGGCACAGTTCTACTCTGTCCTCCAGGATGACTTTGAGCTGGAATCAACTCAATGGCAGTGAGTTGAGAATCTTCATGGAAGCAGATCACTCAGTCAATGTGGGTTCTAACTTACCTTCCTTTCAGTGAGCAATTAAGCTCCTAACTGCATCTTCTCAGCTAAATAATTCATTCAATATGCTTTTCCTTTAAACTGTGTAACCCCCTCAAACATTAGTTTCCTGTGCACATGACACAGTGGCTACAACAATAGGTTCAGACGTATGGACAATTGCGAGGCTGTGACAGGACCGTGCAATGTTTCATTATGCTGCACATAAGGTCACCGCGTGTTGGAACCAATCTGATGGCACCTAACAAGAACAACATACACACATACATGTGGCACACATGTACTCTTTATTCATGTTGACATGTGATATGCTGCAAAATATTGTACCTCCTGTTGGATTTTCTTCCTGCTGATTGCATTTGTTTAACTCACTTTTTGTCCATATTTATCACTGAGCGTCCTGATGTCAGGCTCTCTCAGCTATTAGTTTACTGAGTGCCTTGAACATACTGTTTGTAACTTTCTGAACTCGGTGTCTGTCCTCATACGAACAATTAGAATGATTGGAGGGGGTTTAACACATCCTTGGATAAATGGAATCAAAGATAATGGACTATCTAAAATACATCCCTTCTCTGAAATTGTTATGGTTCTCTATGAAGTTTATTTACACTCACTTGACTAGATGCTTCTTGGTTCCTTCATTTACTGTAGATAAGATGACTAGCAGGAGCATAGAAAGTACAGAGAAAGAATTTGGAGAATAAAAGAGGCAGCTTTCTCTTGTTTTTTCATACTTGCCCCTGCCTAAGGAAGAAAGATACTCAAAATAGGATCTTTTTGACAGTGGGGTAAGGGCTGAGTTTTGTTTTTGTGCAGTTAATGAAGTATCCGTGGTGTCATGATGGCGTATGCGATGGACTGCTAACTCCACAGTTGGCAGTTCAAACCCTCCAGCTGCTCCAGCGGAGAGAGACTCTCTGCTTCCATAAAGATTCACAGTCTCGGGCTGAGCCCCGGTGGCGTAGTGGTTGTGCGCGGGACTGTGGCCCACTGGGACGGAGGTTCAATTCCAGCAGTGGGGCTGGGCCTCCTACTCCCACCACCCGAGAGCAGTGATGCCCAACAAAAAACAAAACAAAACAAAACAAACAAACAAAAAAGACTCACAGTCTCAGAGAGTCAACACTGGGTTGATATTAGTCAGGATTTTAACTTGAAGTTATTCATAACTACCTTAAACCAAAATCTGTGCTAAAAAATGTCTTCTTTTCATCTTTTTACAGATGGTAAAATGCAATCAATTGTCAGTTCTCATTTGTTAAAATTAATTAAAGGTTTGGGCAGAAATGTGTACTTCTTTGTACATTTAAGGAGTTCATTTAACGCTATTCTTACCATAATGTTAAAAGATGAGGGCATGTAGTATGCTCTCAATGATGGAGACTTCTGACCATTTTGCTGATGTCACTGGCAAGAACATACACTTATTTCCCTTCCTGACACTGTGGCTTAGCGCACATGCTAACCTAGATTTTTATTGTAGTGGGTTTTGTTGAAACGAATGGATGATTCTATTAAAGCAGAAGGGCAGCAAAAAAGAGGAAACCCGTTAACAAGCTGGACTGACACAGTGACTGCAGGAATGGGCTCACACAGCAATGGTTGGGAGGAGAGTGCAGGGCTGGGTGGTGGGTTCTTCTTTTGTGTATAGGGTCCCTATCAGATGGAGTCACCTTGATGGCCCCTAACAACATAAATCCTATGGTGTTTTCCTAATAAATAAAAGCAAATATACATATAAAATGTATCACAAACGATAACAGAGTATAATAAAACACTTATAATTTATATAATACCATAATTTTCACATGTGCTCTATGCCTTTTTGACCGGTGAATTCAGACCAGCAGATTCTGTGACTGAAAAGAAAGCCTCTTTAATGCCATTTTCTAACAAAACCCGGCATGCACAATACTGAGTGATGGTTTGACACCAAGCACTATTGTAACTTTTACATGTTGTGTATCACAGAATGGAACGAGGTGAATGATGTCCTGAATTTTCCCTTTTGAATATGTCATCATGACTAGAGATTTTCTTGCGTGTGCTGTGAATGTGCTCTCACGATATACATAGTGGTTTATGAAAAGGCCTGACCCAAAGCATTCCCTTTATCATTGCACTAGATAAACAGAGGAAGCAACACGGTCTTACAAAACAACATCGTTGCTGGGTTTGGAAGGGCCGGATACCGCATCGATGGTGAACCTTGTTCAAGTGAGTCTCCCCAAGTAGAAAAACTAAAACTAAAATATAAATTGTTCAAAAAAATTGTTCACATTTGGGAGAAGCATGGGAAAAAAATAAATTGTTCACATTTGTTAAAGATTAGTAACTATTTGAGGAGCTAATTAAAACCAGTAACCATTTGACACCCGACACAAGCCATTTTCAATTGCCTCATATGAATGTGAAAGCGGGACATTGACTAATGAAAACTAAAGATGAATTCATGCATTTGAGTTATAGTGCTGGAGAGAATATTAAAATTACCATGAACCGATAAAAGAATAAACTGATTTGTCTTGGAAGAAATATGGCTAGAGTGCTTCTTAGAGGCAAGGATGGCAAGACTTTGTCCTCTGTACTTTGGACATGTTGTCAGGAGAGAGCACTCCCTAGAGATGGACAACGTGTTTGGACAAGTAGAGGGTAGGGAAGGAGAGCAAGGCCCTCAAGAAGACGGATTGAGACTGTGGCTGCAACGGTGATCTCAGACAGGACTGAGCTCTATTCCATTCTTTTGAGGAGAGGGTCCTGATGGACTGGAACTCACTTAATGGTGTCTAACAGCAATGATTGTTTACCTGTTCAATATGTAATTTTTCTTTCTTCTGGGCACTGAAAGAATTCAACAATTATTTTAAGACAGTATTTAATTTTTTTAATGGATAGGCTTTTAAAGATAACTTTGTTTTTATATGACCATTATCTAAATTTCCACCTAACAATATTCTGATTTGGCTGGTATTTGAATAGTGAGTACCTCCCCCAATTACTACTTCCACTTTTTTTTAAAGACTATCATATCTCTAAACCCCTTCCCCTCATCGAAAATTACTGTGATTCTGTATTTGAAGTTATTGACCTTTCGGAACAACATAAAGTCACTGTGTATCAGAATCCACTTGGTGGCAGTGATGTTGGTTTGTTTATGTTTGATGTTTGATTGTTTTGGATGGGGAAGTTTGGAAGAAGCCTTTCTAAGCATAGAGATGCTTGTTCACAGGATGATACCCCTATTAGTGTTCTCATTTTAAATGAATACATGCTTGTTCTAAGGAGCCCTCTTGTCATTGTTGGGTAAATGTACGCAAACGGACAAAGTTGATGGCGGTTCAAACCCACCAGTCACTCTGCAGGAAAAGTACCTCTGCCCTTGTAAAAACTTACAGTCTTGGAAACCAGATGCAGAGTTGCTGTGAATTGGAATCTACTGCATAGATTTAATTAGGTTTATTGTTATTATTTTATACAAGTTAAAACCTGCTAGCATGAAAAAGTGAAAAGCTATGAACACAGATAAATATGTCTAAATATCCCTAAAGAGGGAGGATGTTTTTTATCTAATTAGTAAAATTTGAGAATGAGCTGAATTATTATTCTTTTGGCAAGGCTGTTTGCAAACAGGAGCATTTACACCTGGTTGGCTAAAGGACAGAGTGGCACCGTGCCTCCACAGAAGAATCTAGCAAGGTCTGCCTAAAGGATGGGTACACAGACCTCCCACTCAGCAATCTCACTGCTAGTGCGTGAACGAAGTTGGTTCTCCCACGTGTGTGGGTGTCTAACGCCTGAAGCCCGTGGTGGGTGTGAACAGAGCAGCCTGAAAGTGGAGCCTTAGCGGTATCCTACAATCTTGACAGGAGCTAGCCATGTTGAATTTTAAAGCTGCCTTTTCCAACAACAGTTTCTCTAACCTCTGTGCTGCCCTAGCCATATACCCTAAAGGAAGTATTTACGCTGTGTTCTGGCATATGGAGCTTATCACAATCTTTCCCCCAGAGGTCTTTATCCTGTTGTCCAACAGAAGCAGGATGCAATCGCTAATGCCCAAAGGGCCTTGGTGCACAGCATTATCAGTAAATCTTCTTTACAATGGGCCCCGGGAACAGACGATTGGGAAAGCAATTTTCATAGCAGTTTCCTGCCATTGTCCTGTGACCATTCTATCATTACCTGGGGAGCACGAGCACGTGTGCTTGCAATTATTCACCCTTAACCAATCAAGTAATCCCACATACAGTGTTATACACCAATCCACTCCCACGGACTGGAGTTCTAACTCGGGGCGACTCAGTAGGACAAGTGGAATTGCCCCCTTAGGGTTTCCAAGACCTTCAATCTTTATAGAAGCAGATTACCACCTATCTCGCTCTGTGTAGTTGGTGAATTTAAACTGATCTTTCAGTCAATGGCCCAGATATTTCATCTCTGTACTCCCAAGCCTCCTGTTCCTAGTCAATATCTAAAGTTCTTGATTTGGTTGGTATTTGAACATTAAGGATTTCATTTCACTGCTGCTGTCACTGTTTCTTGGAAAACATTTTTGTTTACATGTAATCCACACATCGTACAATTCAAGAGTTCAATCATATTAAGAAGAGTTATAAAAGTATTCTTAACCATTTTAGAACATTCTCTTCTTTCTTGTACTCTATTAGCTTCCATTTCCCCCCAACCCCTGCAGACGTGCCATTGACAGGCCATCATTCCAGTTACTGTCCCTAGATTTAACTACCCTGGATTTCATATACAGAAACACAGTCACCCCCTTTCCCCCAAAAATCCAACAACACACTAACAATAATAAAGGAAAACAGAAAAAAACATGTCGAAAAGAAAGCAGAAAATAGTAAAAAGTAGAACACATTTAAAATGGGTTAAAAGGGAGATCAAGTGATAAGGTGTTAAATTTCAATCTAACTGCACCTGCAATCATCCACTTTCCAGTGCACTTTACTTAACAGCAAAGCCATTCACTTCTTTGGCCTATAGCCAGAGGAGATTCTCTGGAGGCCTAATCCATGCACATTTGCCCTTCACTTTTTCTTCAATTGAAATAACTTTAAAATGGGCCAAAGGGAGGTCAAATGATGAGATAATACATTTTAACCTAACTACATCTGCCATAATCAACTTTACAATACTCTCTGTCTGATAACAAGGCTTTTCGCAATATGCACAAGTCAACCATTCATGTCACTGTTTATTTTGTCTTTTTTACACTACCGAGTCTATCAAATCCCCCTCTAGTCAATTGTCATGATTCTATATTTACATTTCTAAGTATAAAGTCACACATCTATAGGTAAATTGCCACTGTTCGATGTTTCCATTTTAAAGTGTTCACCATTCACAATTGTTAAAACTTAAGTCCTCTCCCTACCACACCCACCCCCTAACCTTAACTCCCCAGATTGCCTCTTAGCAATAATTTAATATGACCCATTCTGCCTTCAGCTGTTGGAGAAGGCTGCTTTCTTTATTGTCAGGGGAAACTTCCATTGTCCCTTTGAATTGGGGAATTTTCTCAGTATGAATTATTTCTGAACTTTCAAGAAATCTCATGATTTCGTTTTTACAGAATACGAGCCTTCACCCTACATTAAACCTTATACAACTATCTGTGAACAACATGATTGATCACAGCATTGCCCTAGCCGACAACTGAAAACCACCTATGTCTAATAATGGTGAACCAGTTGAAACTGTGGCAAAGACAAATATTGAAATGCTTACACACTGAGATCGCTCCAACTCAGGTTTCCAACGCCGTAAATCTTTATTGGAGCGGAGAGTCTCACCCTTCTCCCAAAGAGGGCTATTGAGCTTGAACCACTGACCTTGCAGTTAGCATTCCTATGGGGTCCCCAGAGCTCCTTATTGAAGCAGTAGAGCTTCTGAGAAAGTAACAAACCAGAACTCTGTGTATTAATGTGGGAAAATTTCACGAAGAGTCCTATGTAATAAATGGTGGCTATAGAATGATATATAATACCATTTTGCACTTTGTCCATTTTGTAGGGAAAGATTAAGAAAATAATACATTGACATTTTAAAAAGAAACAATATATACAGTTCTGTGCTTATCTTCTTAAGAGCAAGTCATTTTATGTGGGTTATCTCACTTCATGTTGAACTAATCCTGGTTAAGTGTTGAAACATTTTATATATGAGGAAACGGAGGTTCTCAAAGGTTTGACCATTTTTTCCCAAAATTCTACATATATTGATTCAATATTTAATGAGCTCTATTGTACTTCCCAGGCTTCTAGATAGAGAATGAACTAGCCACAGTGTCTCCTCATGAAATGTACATCCTAGTCAAAGAGGAGAGATGGGCATTTCACAGAAAAGCGGTCAATAAAATATTAAAAGAAAAAAAAAAAGGTTGGCTGAGCCCTGGTGGCCTAGTGGTTGTGTGCGGGACTGAAGCCCACAGGTTTGGCGGTTCAAATCCAGCAGCATCTCTCTGGGAGCAAGGCTGGGCTTCCTACTCCCACCAGGGCAGTGATGTCACACACACAAAAAGGTCACTGCAATGTATAGTGATTAGAAATCACTTTGAATCAGGTAGTCAGGGAAGATTGTCCAAGAAGGTGACACTTGAAAATGAAATTAGAAAAACCAAACAAAAGTTGTGCTGGGGAAGCATTTCACTAAAAAGAGTCTGGTATACTTTTAAGTTTAGACTTGTTTGGATCCAGACCATGTGCTCTTTCTAATAGAATACATTTTTAATCTAATGCAACAAACCAACCTTATGTACGTAATTATATAATTATTTTGACTAATAACAAAGAAATTAGAAAAAGAAAATAGTAAGGAGAGAAAACTGTAAGTGGTAGAGTCAATTTCAAAGATAAAGATATTCAAATTCTTTGCTTTTAATGTAAGCAGTGTATTTAAACCACTGACCTTATAGCTAAAAGCTACATAACTCACTATGCCACCAGAATTTGTGTGTGTGTGTATACACACATCTATCTATCTACTATCTGTATCCCAAGGTCACTGCCATTGAGTTTATTCTGATCCATAGCAAAGGCTTCAAAAGCTATATATTTCTACAAAAGCATATGGCTTCAACTCTCTCCTTTAGAATAGCTTGTGGGTTTGAACCACTGACCTTGAGATTAGCAGTCCAGTGCTTACTTAACAGCACTAACTGGGCTCCCTCTCTAAATATAAAACCAAACTAAACTCACTGCTATCCAATTAATTCTGATTTGTGGCGATCTTGTAGGAAGGGTATAACGGTCCCTGTGGGTTTCCTAGACTGTAACTCTTTTGGGGAGTTGTAAGCCCCCTTTCTCCCTTGGAGTACTTGGTGGTTTCAAACTGTGGACCTTGCAGACTGCAGCCCAACTCAAAGTCACAAATTTATATACACATTTATGTATCTGTAAATGTATATTTTAAAAAATAATTTTAATAACCTCAACTAATACTGTTAATTAAAGTTACATGACATGGCTTTTGATACCAATTTTGTGGTTGGATATTACCTTTCTAGGCCAAGCCAGTCCCATGGAAAAGTGGTTTAACAATGAAGCCCACGGAGGTTTATATGGTGTCTATATGAACCAAGACGGCCTCCCTGGATGTTCCCTTATACAAGGGTTTACCATTTGGTCATGCTGGGATTATGGAATTTATTTCCAGGTAAATGTGACCCATGATAGTGACTCTATTTTCTTCTGTTATTGTCCTTAGTACTTAC
>PVJH01043816.1:0-13378 GCA_004026705.1 Nesogale talazaci | reverse complement strand
CGTGGTGCTGCGAGAAGGTGGAGTGCGGGGCAGGTGGGGGGGGTAGTTGGGGGAGAGGTGGGGGGCTCTGAGTCAACGTGGGGCCTTTAAATGCCACAGTCCTCACCCCCCGCTCCCGGGGACAGAACTGTGGCCTGGAATTGGGGAGCCCTGCGTGTCCGGAGAGTTGTGCTTTCCGGGGCGTTCCTCGTCTGGCATTACTCGAAGTTGCTCACCGGGCCTGGCTTCCTAGTGTGGAGACGTCACTGAAACTTGTCTACCTGGCCCTACTGGCGTTTGAGGTCTTGGTGGCAGCGTTTCATGCCTGTTCCACGAAGGGCCTTCCTCTGCCCTCTGCCCCTCCACCTTATGGAGCTGGGCGTCTGTGGCGGTCACTGATCTGGGTCAATTTCAGCACTCGGATTGCAGGGGTGGAGTCTAGCCTGCCAATCTAGAGATAGCCAGTGAGGTCTCTGTGTGGGCATGGCTTTCTCCTGAGGATTCTGGGAAGTCTCATGGTATTTCCCAATTGGAGGTGAGAGACCTCAGTTGGTTCCTTGGAGACAAGATGGCACCATAGACCCTGAGTCCTAGGAACTGGAGGAACCAGAAGAGAAGCCCCACATTCTTACGCGAATAGGACCAGACTTCTGAAGCCGGAAAAGCCACAGAGAGACCCCTCCCAGCGCAGAGATGCGCTGGTCTCTCCTGACAGCACGTCCAAAGTCCTTGAGACCAAGTTTCTCCATCCTGGCCTCTAAGGAGCACCCCGGCCACATTTCTTTCAAGCTAGATTTTCTGTTTCTCTTGGCAGCCTCAGGGACTTCGAGTCCACTCCCCCAGCAGGATAACTCAGACCCTTCCTTGGTCCCATATGCACAGGAAGCATTCGAACATGCCGTCAACTGGGCCAGGCGCGCCCGCGTCCTCAATGTAACACCTTCAAAGGGGTCTTTCAACACTCCAAAGAGATCTCGAGCAGCAGACGCACCCCGTGCGACGGGTCCTCTGATGGCATAACAATCGCTCGAGAGCGGACAGCATCTCTGGCTCCGTTGCAGGCCAGGCCACCACACGTCAGAGCTGACCGGATGGGTGGCCACTGAGCCCCCCAAGAGCAACCCAGAAATTGTGTGATGACGGGTGGCCGACATCCTGGTTCTAGCGTCGACGTGGACAATCAAATCAGGAAACACGGGGTGTGGGACAGGCCATGACGCCGCCGGTTAGCCTTCAAAGCATGAAGAGGAGTGGAATGAGCCCTGGATGGGGGTGGGGCAGGGGCTTAAAAAGGCTGGTGGGGGGAAAAACATGGAATGAGAGAAGCAGAAGGAACGATGGGATGGGAAGAGAATGGGATTATCCCCCCCACTTTTTCCGAAGTCTCCTTGTTCTTGTGGCGAGGGGTTGTGGTGTCGGTTCTGACCCACAGCGACCCTGTGTATGACTGGCTGGAACACTCCCCAGTCCTGTGCCAGCCTCGGGGCGGCCGGGAGAGGGGAGCCACTGGACTTCCTTCTTGGGGCAGTCAGCTCTTTGTTGAGGTGGCAGCTCTTGGTCGTCTAGCAAGTGCCTTCCACCAGGTGGTCAGAGGCCTATGTGCTGCTGTCGTCCAGTTCCCAGCGGCCAGTTAGCTCAGGGGAGGCTCTCCAGGTCCCCCTTCCAAGCCTGTCTTTTTCTGGAAGCTCCGCTGAGACCTGTCCACCAGGGGCAACCTGGCTGGTATGGACAACACCAGGAGAGAGTGCAGTCCGACAAGGCAGGGAATGGGCTCCTGCCCAAGTCGGGTCCAAGAGAGCGAATGTATTCTCCCAGAGACGTCTGTCATCACGGGGCTTACAGAACACACCTAGCAGAGTGAACATGCGACAGAGACATGAGCAATAAAGCCAGCAGGTCACAACAGAAATGAGTCAGTGGCCTAACCCTCGGTGTCCTTGAGCCCCTCCTCCTAAGGGCACAGTTTATGATGCCTTTCTGAGGGAAGGAGTCAGCTACGCCTGGGGGGAGGCGGGGAATCTCAAAGCTCCCTAACTTCAGATAGCAAACATCCAGGCCTGTAATGAGCAGCCAGGTGCAGGTATGAAGCATCTTCGATGCCAGCTCCTTATGGAGGGCTCTCTTAGGGACCGATTTCCAGCTTGGAGAACGTGGGGAATTTCTCAGAACAATGGAGAATTTTTCTCTAAGTACAGCTGGTTTTCTGGGGGCCCCGCAGTGGTGAGTGTCTAGATAAGGCCCGATAGACGCGTCTAAGCCTTCTGCATCTTTTAAATTCCAGCTTTCCACCAATGTGAGGAAGCCCCCCTCCCCCACCGCCCCGGGTTGTATGACCCCAAGCGTAGGAGAGGTTCAGAACAGACAAATCCAGAGACAGGGAGTAGATTCCTGGATGCACTTGCTGAGGAAGGTCAAGGACTGCAGCCTTCGATATGGATTACGACCCCGTTGCAGTCAGCCGGCCTCTAATAAGCGCACTTGTGCAGCCATCAGATGTACAGACCATCGTAAAGTCATAGAAGATAGGAGATACAGGATCAGACACATGTCGAAGGGGCATGCCCACCTCCAGGAAGGCCATGGTCTCGGCCGCCAGAGAGAGAAAGTGAATATCTTTCTTTTTGTCCCCCTCCTCCCCTGAGGAGCGTCATTTAGTTTGCTTAGCTCAAGATTCACTTGACAGACATTCGATACACTTCTATTCAACATGTACTGATATCACTGATTTCAAATAAACCCACAGATCCCACGCTCCAGCGGGCAGGTTTCTGGCCACCATCTTCCGCCCAGTCGACCTGAGTAATTCTCAATCCCTGGGCTCTGAACCCCTGCAGACCGCTTATCTCCAGGCGGTCTGTATACCACCACCTTCCGTCTGAATCCATAATCGGGCTTACAGGTGCGTGGGCCCTCTGTAGTTCAGAGGAAGAGAATATATGGCTCACCCAGGCTTACAGACACGTAGGGGCATGCCAGCGCCCTGGGGGACAGCTAACCACGGAGTAACAGGTAGGAGCTGTCCGACTGGCACACGCGGCCGGGGGTGTACACGCAACAGGAAGGGGAGACTAGAGGCACACAGGTGAGCAGGTGCGTGGACCCTAGACCCAAGGTGGCGGCCTGATCCTGGTTGTCACTGAGTTGGCTCGACCTTGGCTCTGGGCTCTCCTTCAAGGAAACGATCCACCAGCCTTATCAGCAGGGGGTGGGACAGACACCAGGGTCTGAGTACTCTAGATCCATCCGGGGTCCTCAAACTATGGCCCGGGGGCCACATGCGGCCCGCCGAGGACATTTATTTGGCCCACCAGGTGTTTTTGCCGCGGTTGCTGTCCTGTTTAGCAGCAGACTTGCCCCCGTCTGCAGTGAATTTGTTCATAGTTGCTTTTTTTTTCTTCCCCAGTGCCAGCTCCCCATATTTCCCTTCTCTCTCCCTTCCCTTCCCCCATGAACCCTTAATAATTTACAAATTGTAATGACTTTTTCATATCATACACTGCCCAGTGTGTCCCTTCACTCACTTCCCTGTTGTCCGTGCCCCAGAGAGGAGGTTCTATGTAGATCCCTGAAATGGGTTCCCCCTTTCTATTCCACCCTCCCAGTACCACCACTCCCACCCCTCGTCCAGAGGGATCATCTATCTTAAATTCCCATGTTTTCTTTTTCTTTTCTTCTTTTTTTTTAAGGCATCACTGCACTCTGGTGGTGGGAGTAGGAGGCCCAGCCTTTGCTCCTGTGAGCTGGAATTGAACCTCCATCCCAGTGGGCCGCAGTCCCGCGCACAACCACTACGCCACCAGGGCTCAGCCCAAATTCCCATGTTTCCGACTCCAGTGTACATCCCCTGGTCTAGCTGGATTTGTCTGGTAGAATTGGGATCATGATAGTGGGTGGGAGGGAGCATTTGAGAACTAGAGGAAAGTTGCATATTTCATGGTTACTACGCTGTACCTTGACTGGCTCATCTCCTCCCTGCAATCTCTCTGTAAAAGGATGTCGCTTCACCTGCAGATGGGCTCTGGGTCCCCAATCTGTCCTCCCCCTCATTTAGAATGATATAATGTTTAGTTCTTCGATGCCTGATACCAGACCCCTTGGACACCTCGTGGTCACACGGGCTGGTGTGCTTCTTCCATGTGGGGCTTTGTTGCTTCTGAGCTGGATGGCCGCTTGTTGACTCAAGCAGTTGTTTGTGTTTTTTTAAACTATGGTCCGGCCCTCCAACCGTCTGCAGGACAGTGAACTGGCCCCCTGTTTAAAAAGTTGCAGGACCCCTGCTGTCGATGGCTGATGCCCTGGGGAGATAACATCAGCGCAGCGTGGTAAAGAGGCGGGGGAAAAACTTTTTTGCATCCCACACAACTCAATGCACAGGAAAGGGAAATCCTCACAGTTGGGTGATAGGGAGCGTCCTGATACACAGAGGAAAGACTGACGTGGTCAAGGACTGTCTTGTCTGGGTCCACAATCCACGCTCCAGAGTCTCAGGAGTCGAGAGATGCGTGGGGGCATGGCACTGGGGGAAGCCGCCGCACAGGGCCTCTTCCAGGTGTTGACAACCAAGGAAGAAACTTTCAGGGCTCAGGTACACCTGACACAAGCGACGGTCTCTTGAATGGCCTGCGGAAGTTGGGCATGGACCATGGAAGGCTGATGCAGAACCGCAGCGATGCACCTGCTGTGTGGGGCTGGAGAGGAATTCTGAAAGGACCACGGACTGCCAGAAGGACGAACAGATCTGTCTCGGAAGAAGGGTTAGATTCCCCCGGGTGAGAAGAACCTCGGGCCCTGGGCTTTGCAAGAGAGAGAATTCATGTCGAAGCCTAGTTTGTGATCCTCGGGAGTTTTTTTTGTTTGTTTGTTTGTTTTTTAATAAAGGACAGAGGAAGTTTCAGGTTTTACCCAGGCTCCCTCAGGGCACTGCACACCCACACGGGGAGACCTGAGGTCAGAGAAAAGGCAGCCTGGCGGGGGAGCAGCTGGGAGAGAGGGTGGTGGGCTCCGATTCTGGCTTTTCAGGGCCCTCTGCTGGGAGGCGTGGTCGGCCTTACTCCTTGACCCCATTGGCTGAAATAGATTGAGGATTACCCAGGTGTACTGGTGTGTTAGTCCGAGTAAACTAATTCAGAGACACACATATGGACATAAGGGTATAGTTTAGGGCTGAGTCCCAGTGGCGTCATGGTTGTGTGCGGGACTGCGGCCCACCGGATGGAGGTTCAATTCCAGCAGTGGGGCTGGGCCTCCCACTCCCACCACCAGAGGGCAGTGATGCCCCCCCCCAAAAAAAAAAACAAAAAAAAGGGTATAGTTTATATACAAAAAGAATGGAACACTGAGAAAGCATCCCAACCCAGTCCAGTTCAAAGTCATAAGTTCGATATTAGCCCACATGCCTGATACCACTCTATAATGTCTCCTTCCGACTCACGAAGTCACAGGCCAGTGGGTGCAGAGTCCCGGCGTTGGCAGGGGTCTTCCCATGGCTCCTCGCTTGCAGGGCTCAGGGTCCATCAACAGCATCCAGTGGTGATAGAGGCAGCTCAGTGCTGGCAGGGCTCTCCACGTGGCTTCTCCAGCTTCAGAGGTCTGGTTCCATCAGGGTAAGGCCATGTGGCTTCTCCTCCGGCTCCTTCAGCTCCTGGGACGCTGCCATCTTGTCTTGTCTGTAGTTCGTCATCTCAGAGACTGACTCCCAACAACTGGGGGAGATGGCTTCTCATCTCCATGAAGGAAATATCGTAATATTTCCCAGAAGTCTCAGGAGAAAGCCACGCCCACACGGAGACCTCATTGGCTACTCAATGGCTATCTCCAGATTGACAGGCCAGACTCCACCCCTACATCTCCATCATGAAATTGACATCAGCACATGAGCACCATAACTGGCTTCCTGGTCGGCTTCCCACTTCCTGGAAGAGGGGGTCGGGGAGGTCTTGGCTTGTCGAGGGACAGCCCCCGGTTTCTGCCTCCAGCTGCGCCCTAGCAGAAGTACAGCCAGAAGGCTTCTAAGCAGGCAGAGATGGCATGACTTGGCCTCCCGGACTGGTCAGGAGAGAGCAGTCCCAGGAGAAGGGCCTCATGCTTGGCAAAGGCGAGGGACAGCGATCGAGAGCAAGACCAGTGATGAGGTGGATGGACAGCCCAGCCCGATGGTGCCAGGCCGGGCGGGACTTCTTTCTGTTATGCACCAGGCCCTTGTGGGGCAGCACCCACTCAGGGGCACCCAACAGTGGCAGGGGTGAGGCCCAGAGAGATGGGGGGGGCAGCTGCTGATGGCTGGGGGGGCCCCTTTGCAGCCGACGAGGTGTTTTGGAACACGGGGATCCCTTGGGCCGGTTCGCAAAGTCTGTTTGGGGTCACGTGCGCGCTAACACACACACACACACACACACACACGAGAGAGACACGCAAAGCCCATTGCCCTGAGATCCGGGTTGGGAAGAACAGCAAAGCCACCTGAGCTCGTTTTGAGGAAGGGGGATGGTAAGCTCTTAACTACAGCCTCGTGGCAGTGGGGATTAAGTGCCAGGTGTCCGGTCCTTAAGAACCTTCATCCTTGCCATCCCCATCACTCCCCGCCCACCCCCATGCCCCTAAGAGACTACGTTGAGAGCCAAAGAAACCTTAGAAGGCTGTTCTCCCGGCCGCACCACCCAAGAAACACAAAGAACCCTGGCATTACCTCCCACCGGCGAAAGGGTGGGAATCGGATCCCATCCAATCACTAAGAGTCGGAGAAAGATCTGGAAGGAGTGGGGGATCAGGAGAGGGGCCAGGGGGCCTTCTGTTATAAGTGCCCGTGGTCAAGCTCGCGCACAGTGGTCTCAAACCGCGGGGGAAGCGAATCTCCAGACCTTACGCCGCGTCTCCCAGCGTCTGTGGGCTCCTCCGTACACCTGGTCGGCCTCCGGCGCGAGGGGCTCTGGCTGGGAATTGAACTGGGCTCTCCGGCGTGGCAGGGGAGGGCTCTGCGCTGGACGCAGCCTGTCCTCAAGCTCCTGTGGAGGAAACGTCATTCACAATGAGATCTGTGCCCACCCCAGGGGAACTCCCCAACAGCGGAGAAGAGGAGGCAGACTGACCTTGGACGGACTAGGCATCCCGCGGGAATGTGATGTGGGCGTGACAGTGAAGCCTGCAAGCTGCCTGGACCTTTCTGTAGACGAGCAGATGAGACTAGGGAGCCCTGGTCTCTCAGCTGGTGAAGCTGGGGCCGCTCACGGAAAGGTCCGCAGTTCAAGCTCATAGGCTCCTCTGAGGGACAAACAGGAGGCTCGACGCCCCCCAATGACTCACACCCTGTATGGAAAGACAAGAGCCGACGTGGAGCGCTCTTGATGAGCTCACATGACGCGTGTGGCACTGGGAGAAGCAGGGACGTCGCTATGAGGACAGAAGCCGGCCTGACCCCAGCCCCGGTGTGTCCAGTCACCTGCCATGTCGGAGCGCTGGACGCGGAAGCCTGGCTGTGTGTGAGGGACAGTGCCGGAGGGGACGATGGAGGGAGATTGCACAGGTCTGTCCTGGAGACCCTCTGGGACCCGTCTGCTCCGCCCTGTGGGGGCCCTGGGAGTCGCATGGGCTTTGACGGCAGGGGGCTTGGTTTGGGGTCGGGTCTGCAGATGGAGCAATGCAAGGAGCTTGGTGGCACCACGGCGAAGCGCTCGGCCGCAGTTCAAGAGGTCAACTGACTTGAAACTTCAGCAGCCGCTCTCCGGGCGAGAGGTGAGGCCGTCTGATTCTGGAAAGATGACCAACCTTGGAGAAGACCCTCCTGGGGCACTTGGACTCTGTCCTGTAGCGTTTCTGCGGGTCAAATACACTGGGCAGAAACCCCTGGATGGAGCTGTCTCTCACACACACACACACACACACAGACACACACACACACACACTCCAATGATGCTCTCGACGCCCTGCAGTCATCAGGAGTCAGAATCGTCTGGATGGCAGAGCATTGGGGTTCCTGACTCTGTTAATATACGCCTTAAAGATAAATGAGAGGCTGAGCCCCGGTGTCGCAGTGGCGGTGTGCAGGACTGCGGCCCACAGGGTTGGCGGTTCAAATCCAGCAGCGGCTCTCCAGGAGCAAGGCCGGGCCTCCCACTCCCACCAGGGCCGTGATGCGGAAAGAAGCAAAGATAAATGAGAACCAGCCTTATGTGACGTGTCGGCATCTGAACTCCCCCCAAGATACCGAGGGAGCAAGGCCTGGCTTCTGACCTCCGTCCAAAGGTCAGTCAGTCTTGAGCACCACGTCCAGGAGCTCTGCTGGCAGCCCCCCCACAGGGCCACCAGGGGGGCGAGTGGACTCAGGAACACCCGAGCATCCTGCAGGCGTCAAACCAAGCCCGGGACCACAGAGTGGCGTCTGACCCCCACCCGCTCCTCCACGAAGGGTTTCCATCTTGATTGGGAGCAGGCAGTCTCATCTCTCTTGATGAGGTGCAGCCGGCAGTTTGAGCCGCCCATGGAATGGCTAGCCGTTCCTAGCTTATCCGTCAGAACACTCAACTCTAAAACGCACTGAATCCAGATCGGACAGGGTTGAACTGCCCCTGGGGGCGTCACTCTTGATGGACAGGCCGTCGAAAGCCTCGTCTTTCTTCTCTTTAAGAGCCTACTCGACTCCAGGACTCACTGCCATTGAGTGGATCCTGACCCATAGATACGGCCTAGTGTAAAAGGGGCCGGGGTAGTGCCATGGGTTAAATACTGGGCTGTCAACCTTCAGGTCAGAGGTTCGATTCCGCAGCTGTGAGGAGGAGGGAGAGAAGGAGGCCGTCTGCTCTTGTAAAGATAGTTTTAGAAACCTCAGGGAACGGTCTACCCTATCCCACAGGGTCTCTGAATGGGAATACACTCTTCAGCAACCCGTGGGTGAAAAGAAAAAGAGATGCTTTTCTATCTTTAAGATCGGAGCCCTGGTGGGAAAATGGTTATGCATGGGGCTGCTAACCATAGGTCAGCAGTTCAAATCCACCAGCTGGTCTGAGGGAGAACTAAGAGGTTTTCTGCTCCTGGAAGGGTTTACAGCCTTGGCAAGTCACACGGGGCACTTCCACTCTGTCCTAAGGGGGGCAAGACGATTTGGGATCCTCTCAGTAGCAGTGGTTTGGTTTGGTTTTTTAATACTTCTCACTTCCGCCCCGCCTTGATGGTCCCTCCCCCCACCCATTTCCTCTTGGGGATGATGGCTTATCAAACTTCCTGTAAAGGGCCATTCAGTAAGTACCTCTTTCAGCCAGGCAGCCTATGTGGTAACTCCTCACCTTGGGCAGAAAATAAGACCGAGAGACAATGGGAACAAATGGATGTGCCTGTCTGCAATGAAACTTTATGTACAAAAACAGATGGGAGGGGGGGGTCGGCTTTGGCATGCCGGCTGTGGTTTGCAGGCGGAGGATAAGGGGTTCACTGCTCTAATAGAGACCCAAAATAACAACAGCATACATCGAAAATAAAATCTCAGGCTGTGCCCCGGTGGCCTAGTGGTTGTGTGCGGGACTGCAGCCCACAGGGTGGACGGTTCAAATCCAGCAGCAGCTCTCCAGGAGCAAGGCTGGGCTTCCTACTCCCACCAGAGCAGTGATGCCACACAAGAAAAGAAAAGAAAAGAAATCTCTCCTTCAAAAAAATCATTGTCACCTTGAGCAGCACACCTCCCTGGTGCTTCAGGGTGCTTCCATCTTTTATCAGCCTCCTGGGCCCGGCCTCAGGGGAAAGGAGAAAGATCGCGGCCCGCAGGATTGTATCCCTGCATTGAGGGATACAATTCAGGATTACCTGTCTCAACGCTGCTTGAGTCCCATTGGCCGGGACGTAGTCACGTGGTCGTCGCTTGCCGCAAGGGATGCTGGGAGGTGTAGTCTTTGGAGGGGCTTCGGCTCCACAGGCAACAAGCACTAGGCCAGGGCACCCTGGCCGGCCCAGTGTCACTCTCCTTCCTCTTCCTCACTGCTGCCTCTCTGCCCTCAGCCGGCTTCAAGCGCCCCGTGGTGATCCTGGGGCCCGTGGCGGACGTGGCTATGCAGAAGCTGACGGCTGAACTGCCTGACCAGTTTGCCATCGCAGGTGACACGCGCGCCCCGAGCTCAGGCCGCTTGAGAAAGGGGCCGGGGATGACACACCCGGGGGGGGGAAACCGAGTCACGGGACCCTTCAACCCCTCCCGCAGATGTCCCCAAGCACTGTTGCCCCTCGTCCTGCCTCGGCCCACCCTCCACAGCCTCCTGAACCCCTTCGCCAGGCAGCCTGGGGGTGGAGGTGGGGGCGCAGGAAGGCAGACGCCCGGAGAGGTTGAAACCACTCTCAGATCTCTCCCAAGGGCAGCGGGGAGCCACGGTGGGCTCCTGAGCAGGGGAAGGGCAGGGGGATGTTGGTTTGGGGGGGACCTATGGCTACTGATCCCCCTGCCTCCCTGCAGAGAGCATGTCCAGGACGGAGGCACCCTCGAAGATCATCAAACTGGACACTGTTCGGCTGATTGCGGAGAAGGTAAGGGAGGCCGTCCCCGGGGAAACAGAAGTGGGGGGGGCTCTTCATCCAGCCGGCGGATGGGAGAGGCTGGGGTCCCCTCTGACCCCGGCCTCTCTGTCTCTCCCTCTCGCCCACCCCGGCCTGGACGGGCCCAGGACAAGCACGCGCTCCTGGACGTGACGCCCTCGGCGATCGAGCGCCTCAACTACGTGCAGTACTACCCCATCGTGGTCTTCTGCGTCCCGGAGAGCCGCTCGGCCCTGAAGGCGCTGCGGCAGTGGCTGGCGCCCGCCTCCCGCCGCAGCTCCCGCCGCCTCTACGCGCAGGCCCGGAAGCTGCGCAAGTACAGTGGCCACCTTTTCACGGGTACGCTGCAGGGCCGGAGGACCCGGGCACAGGAGGCGGGGCGCGGGCTGGCTCCCCCCACCCACCGTGCGATGCCCGCCCCCCTCCCTGCAGCCACCATCCCTCTGCAAGGCACCAGCGACGCCTGGTACCAGAGTCTCAAGGCCATCATCCAAGAGCAGCAGATGGAGCCCATCTGGACGTCGGAGGACCAGGTGCGTGGGGCCGCCGGCCGGGATCGAGGTCCCTGTACAGACAGCCTTGCACACCAGGGCAGGTGGCCGTAGGAGAGCTCGGGTTTGGGTCTCCATTTGGGAGGTTAGGGGTCAAGGCCTGAGGCCCCGGAAGCGCCTCCTTGGGTCAAAGGTCCTCTTGGGGTCAAGAGTCAGAGTTAACCATGGATTCAAGGGCAACGATTCAAGGTCTGAACTGGGGGATTTCGACTGGGTTGTCAATCACCCCTGGAGCCTATCATTGGCACCCACCTACCAAGAGTGGGTGGGTTAGCCTTTGATCCGCCAACCACAAGGTCTTCAGTTCCAAACCACCAGTGTGGCTGTTGGGGAGACACGATGAGGTTTAAGAAACCCGTTGGGCCCCTCCGGTTTTCTGAGCCCTCAAACTTACACAGTGGTCTGGGTGACTTAAAGGAAAAAAAAGGAGGAAAATGCAACTGAAATGGACTTGGAGTCTTGTGACAAACAAGTTCACTTCAAACAATAAACCAAAAAAATTTAAAAAAATAAAAAGAAACCCCTTCTGCTCATCTGACAAGGTCAATATGGGTTGAAGTCGACTTGACAGCAGCCTTTTTTTTTTAAGCCTGAAGAGGCAAGTTGCTGGGGCGCACTCTGACCTGACTCCACCTCTCTCTGATTCTTCCTCACCTCTGTTGCAGGGCTTTAGGGTCAAGGGCAGGGCCTGAAACTGCCAAATTAATCTCTGCTGGGTTTGGCCTGGGGTCAAGGGCCTCAGCTCCGGTCTGAAGACTTGGTCTTTAGCCGAGGATCAGTGGGGGTCCTGGCTGGATGGGCTGGGGTTGGAAGGCTGGAATCACAGAGCAAGGCCTGGGTCCGGGACCAGAGACAGCCCTTGGTCTGGAGACGAGGGCGGTCAGGTCCACGCTGTCCCCTTGCCCCACAGCTGGACAGCTCCTCAGAAGACAACCTGGACCTCCCCCTCCGCGGCCTGGCCGACAGTGCAGCGGACCTGAGCTGCGACAGCCGGGTCAACAGCGACTACGAGACAGACGGCGAGGGCTACACTGATGGTGAAGGTTATACCGATGGTGAAGGTTACACTGACGGTGAAGGTTACACCGACGGTGAAGGTTATACTGACGGTGACGGTGAAGGTTACGCCGATGAAGGCGGGCGCCACGTGGACGTGGAGGGGCCTTTGGTGGCACCGGCATTGGCCCGATCCTCAGAACCTGTGCTGGTGGAGGAACCCCCGAGCCCCCAGGACCACGGGAGACCCTCAGCTCACCCTGGAGCCCAGGTGACCGGGCAGGGGTCTGGGTGGGGGGTGCACCGCCAGGGTCAGTGGGATGTCGGGCAGGTGATGCCCCCTGGACTCAGATCTGGACATCTGGGCCAGAGACATTGGGTCACCCACCCCCAGGGAGCTGCTCAAGTCCTGACACCACGGGGTGGCTGGAAGGGCTCTGGGTGCCCAGCCTGAGCCCCGACCCGCATTAAGCATCACGCGTGTTTCCGTGACACCCAGTACACGTGGCACTGTCAGGTGGATGCTGGACTGTGAGCCACAAGGATAGCTGTCTGCCATCCGGGGACCTCTCCTGTAGGCTGGTTATGGGGCAGAACCCACTTGGCCGTGGTGGGTTTAGGTTTGTACTTATTATGTGGGGTGGAGTCTGTGGTGGGGGCAGGCTGCCAGGATGTCCGTTCCCCGGCTTGGAGCCCATGTGGAGGTGCCTTGGAAGAAAGGCCTGGCGCTCTACTGCTCCGGATCACAGCCTCAGCAGCAGCATGGGTGGGTGCTGCCTTCACCCAGCGCTGCCCAGTGGGATTCCACCCCCCCAGGGAGCACAAAGACTGCCTGGCTGCCATCTGACAGATGGTGTGGCTTTGAGTCGGCCGAGAGGCCAGAGACCAGATAGCGGGACCCACGATGACAGCGTTTAACAGTTCCACTGACGGCGGCGGGACCGCCAGGAGCCAGCGTCAACTAGAGGCAGCCGTTTGTACGAGCGTTTGTCCTGGTGACGCGCTGGGCTGCTCACCACAGGGCCGGCAGTTCGAGACCACCAGCCGCAACTTGGGACAAAGAGGAGGCCTTCTGCTCCCGTGAAGTTACAGCCTCGCACACGCACAGGGGCTGCTCTGCCCGGTCCTCAGCTTGATGGCAGTGGGTTGACTTGTTTCCACGTGGTGGTGGCAGTGGCGGGCCCGTGGCTGAATTCTCACCTGTCCCAAGGAAGACCAGGGTGTGGTTCCCGGCAGGCGCACCTTGCACATAGCCACCACCCGCTTGTCCCTGGGGGCTGGCGTGCTGCCCAGACGCCAAGCAGGTTTCCCTGGCCAGGATCATCCTTGAGATGAAGAACCTC
>PVJH01043815.1:0-13384 GCA_004026705.1 Nesogale talazaci | reverse complement strand
GGGGGGGGGAGAGCGATGCGGTTTTAGGGAGACTCACCGCGCTCGCTGCAGGGCGGGGTGCCCCAGGCCGGCAGCACGTAGCCTCTGGCCGGGATGCCCCAGGCCATGCCCGCCCGGCGGATCCTCCCTGCCTTCTGCGGCGCGGGTCTCTTGGGGACGCCCCTGCACCCCGCCCGGGCCCGGGCGCATCCTTGGAGGAACATCCCAACCTCCTGCTCGGAGTGTGGCCTCGAGCTGTTCCCTGGCCCGGGGTCCTGGACCCCTGGCGTCCACCCCCAAGACTGAGTCGGGGACCCCAGTTCCCCCGCATGAACCGACCCCCTGTGCCCTGGGCTAGAATTGAAGGTGATCCCCAACCATCGGCCGCGTCCGGCGCCGTGCCAAGCGTTTGAGTGTGTTGGAGTGGCCGCAGTCGTGGGAGGGAGGGCGGGCGGGAGTCATGACTCCCATATTGCAGATGGGGAAACTGAAGCTTAAGGGCTGCCCGCACCCCTTCCTACAAGCTCCCCGGGGCTTGTGGGGGAGTCATCTCCTCTAGCACTGCTCAGTAAGAATATTCCTGTTGGCTGCGGCCTTACTGTGTGTCTGGCACCCTGGGCCCCGGTCTGTACTGGCCCTCCTCAGTGTTCCCCGTGAACCCCACCGGGTCCTTACTCGCCACCACCCCCCTCCCACTTTCCAAAGGAGAAAGCCCAGGTTCAGGGAGCCAGCGGCCATTGCCACCACTTCACAGTCGGTCAGCGGCTAACCAGATTCACCCTTCGCCCGGCTCTTGCCCACCCCGGCCTTTCCCCAGCACCTGCTGCAGAAACCTCACGCCCCGCCCACCTCTGCCACCTCCTGCTGGCACTTACTACCCTCTGGACCGCTCCAGGGGACTGACACTCAGCCGGGCTGAGGAAACATGACTGTGGTTCCCAAAGATGGGAAAACCAAGGCCTCAGCGCTGTCCTCTGGAAAAGGAAATGATTGCAGTCGCACTTTAACCAAAAAAGTGATGACAGTGACTTCATTGATTTTTTTTTTGGGGGGGGTGGGGGGGTGGAAGTCAGTAAGAGGTTCCCAGTGGATGGTTTCCTTCCACCCAGTGCCAGGTGACATCAGTTGCTACACTGTATCAGGACCGTTGTGTTCTCTTTGTTCCCTCTCCAGCCCTGTCCCAGAAAGGGGCCCGGCTGTGGTTAGAATGGGCCTGTGGTCCCCAAGGTCAGCAGTCCCAAACCACCAGCCGCTCCAGGGGAGAAAGACGGGCTTCCTACTCCCTTCAAGAGGGACAGGCTTGGAAACCCACAGGGCAGTCCTTCCCTGTCCTTTTGGGCCTCTGTGAGTCAGAGTAGATTCGTGGGCAGTGAGTTTGCTTTGATGCATGAATGCCTGCCAGAGCCGCTGGGATTTGTCCCCAGGCCCGCTCTGCACAGCCCGACTTGACTCGGGGGACCCCTCTCTTCGCTGTTCTCAGGGAGTGAAGCTTTCTCATTCGCAGGTGTCTTGCTTGGCCGCTCCACTCGAGTGCTGGCTCCCGAAGGCCTGTGGCACTGAGCGGGCACAAGGCAGGATGAGTAGATGGAAGCCTGGTCTTATCCCAGGAAGGGACCCCCCCGCCCCGCACAGCGCCAGTTGAATGCTTCCCGCCTCCCCTGCCCCTCCAGGCCGGGTGTACTACTTCAACCACATCACCAACGCCAGCCAGTGGGAGCGGCCCAGCGGCAACAGCAGCGGTGGCAGCAAGAACGGGCAAGGGGAGCCCAGCAGGGTCCGCTGCTCCCACCTCTTGGTCAAGCACAGCCAGTCGCGGCGGCCCTCGTCCTGGCGGCAGGAGAAGATCACGCGCAGCAAGGAGGAGGCCCTGGAGCTGATCAACGGTGAGCAAGGCTGGGGCAAGGGGCCCGCCAGGGCAGGCCTCCTTGTGGTGGGAATCAGACCACCCCCGCGTCGCGTCGTCCTGCAGAGGGTCCACCGGCGCGGAGGGCCAGGTGGGTCATGGGAACCTCTCAGTCCGGCGTGACCAGAGTGATCCAGGCCAAGGCTTGGAGGCCCCGGGCCCCGAGGTGCGCACAGCTGTGCTGATGGAGTAGCTGTAGGCTGCCCGCTCGGCCACCTTGAGGACTTGGGCTTGCTCCTGTAGACTCAGTTTTTCTCCCCTCTATAAAATGGGCATCAGGACACCCTGGCTCCGAGGGGCAGCATGAAAACTCAGGAGAGAGGCTTTGCCAGGCAGCAGGCAGCCCTCCGTCTCAGGGAGCTCTTGCTGTCAGATCGAGGCAAGCACAGGCTTACTTGTGCTTACTGGGTGAGGCATCTGTAGTGACTGAATCCACGGTGGCTTTTTCACCACATCGGAGATCCTGCTTATGTCTTGCTCCCAACCCCACAGCGTCTGCCTGCAGAATTCAAGCTGAGTTTCAGCTCGCCTGTCCTGGACAGGGTGGAAGCACCCAGTAAGCCCCTTGTTTACCGGGTAACCCACCCCTGGCTATTGTTGATGGCAGCATTCGGCAGGGTCCTGGGGCACAAATGCCAGTGGGTCAGGAGGAAACCTGGAACTCCCGGGTGGCATTGAACAGAGGGCCCCCACCATTTTCTCTTTTTCAACCCCCACCATTTTCTTAGCAGGCCAGATAGTGAGCAGTTTAGATTGTGCAGACCACAGGGTCTCTGTCCCAATTGCCCAGCTCTGCTGTTGGAGTGAAAAGACAGCCGGCTGACAACATGGTGACAGTAAAACTTGATGTGCCCAAAAAGTCGGCAGGATTGGGCTCGGAGCTGGAGTCGTCCATGGTAGCGTCTTCTGCCGAGATGTGGCCGTCACCCTCACGTCATGCACATCAAACAGACTCGGCGCCTCAGCAGTCACCCTCAAGACCAGCCCCACACCCACACGGGCTGCCGTTGAGTCCGCGTCCCCCTCACAGGGGCCCTGTCAGAGAGGGTAGCGCTGGCCCTGTGGGCTGTCAAGACGAACTCTTTTTTTTTTTTTTTTAACTGTATGTTTTTTGGCATCACTGCCCTTTGGTGGTTGTGGGAGCTACCCAGCCTTGCTGCTGCTGGATTTGAACCACTAAGCCAGTGGGCCAAAGCCCCGCACTCAACCACTACACCACCGGGACTCAGCCCAAGACGAACTCTTTTTTTTTTTTTTGGTGGGCATCACTGCCTCTGGTAGTCGTGGGTGCTACCCAGCCGCTGCTGGATTTGAACCACCAAGCCCGCAGGCTGCAGTTGTGCACTCAACCACTTACGCCACCGGGGCTCAGCCCCAAGACGAACTCTTGACAGGAGGGGAAGGCCTCGTTTTTCTCCCTCGGAGCCGCTGGTGGCTTCGAATTGCCGACCTTGCAGTGAGCAGCCTACTCCCACCTCCAGGGCTCCTTCCCTCCGGACCAGGATCCCCGTCCCTGCAGGAGGCTCTGCCAGACAGTGCTGGGCTAGATCGCAGGCCGGCTCATCAGCCACCCACCCTCTCCTGCCCAGAGCCCTCCCGGGCAGCTCCCACTCCCTCGCCCCACCCCACATCCAGACAGCCCAGCTGCCATCCTCAGGTCTTGGCTGGGCGACGGAACAAACTCTTTGCCATCCTGAGCCTCAGTCTCTCACCAGGGAACTGAGGGGCGTAACCCGAGGCCCCTCCACCTCGGATGGTTGAGGACTGTGCCCTCACACAGGGAAGCAGGACCAGCTCCTGGCGTCTGGTGACCGCTCCAGCCTCACCATCCTCACCGCTGTTGGCAAAGCATCTGTGTGGGTCCAGTCACGTGCTCACGTGCGTGTGCCGCTGAGTGCAGCATAGGGCCCCGGGAACTTCTTGGGGCGTAAGCCAGGGTGGAGAGAGGAGCCCAGTCTGGGAGGAAACCTTAAAGGCACCTGAGAGCTCCGCTCGGGACGCACAGGGCCGGCCCTCCCCTCATTGCATCCCCACCGCCCCCGCCGGAGCCTGGCCTGCCGTCACCTCTGGGAGCAGAGCGCAGTAGCAAGCCAAGGGGTTCCTGATAGGAAACGGAAGGCGAGATGGGACTCACTCGATATAAATGCATTTCGATCAAATAAGCCCGAAAACTCTGCTCCTCAGTCCTGCCAGCCACCCTCAAGACCAGCAACGGCCACGGTGCCGGCCTGGGGCTCGCGGGAACGCAGGGATCTGGGGAAAGCCTTGCAGCGGTGAGATGGCAGAAGCAGGCCCTGGCCAGACTTAGCAGGGCCTGTATCAAGAGGGCCTCAGACCATTTCCCACAGACCTTGGGGAGCTCGGGACCATGTGGGACAGGGAGAGTGTCCTGGCGGGGGCAGTGGTGGTGTCGATGCTGACAGGATGAAGAATGCTAGTGGGTGGGTCAGGTGGCTGAGCATCTCAGGGCTGGCTGTCCCTGGGCGGGAGGAGGAAGCCAGTAGAGAAAGCCCAGAGGGCGTCACACAATGACTTCAGGGTCTTCCCTGTCCTGGGGTGTCTGGTGCTAAGACCTGTGGACCTTGCCGGAGCGCATGAAGGTCACTCATGGGCATTTTGGCGACAGGAGGTACCCTCACAGGGTGGAAGACTGGGCAGCTGGGGATGGAGAGGCGGGGACAGAGTGAGCAAGCTCTTGTAAGAAAGCCCTGGGATGGCCAAGGAGTGGCCAGTGAGTGGGGGCTGTGGTGCCAAAGGACCTGGAGGTTCTTAGGGAGGGCTGGCTGGGCTCTGCAATTGAGCCTGAGGCTGGGCCGACCCATGAGTGGCAGCAGGACCCAGGGCAGGGCTGGGGAAATGCAGGAAAAGGTGGGTTTGGTCAGGTCCCTGGCTGGACTTCAGCGCCGGTCTGCTGTGTGACCTCGAGCGAGCGTCTCTGTCTCTCAGTGCCTCGGTTGGCCCATCTGTAGAAGTGGAGACTGGGTGCCCGGAGCAGGCTGCTCAGCAGGGCGATGGCAACAGTGTGGTGCGGCACAGCCCTGTCCACACATCGGCCTCAGGTGTGTGGCCCAGGATGCTGCTGACAGGACAAGGCCTGACAGGCTCAGCGTGCAGCCCCTCTGGTGACCTTGGGCCCCTGACCTCCCTCCCTGGGCCTTAGGGCCTTCCAGTCTTGAGATGACCCCCCCAGGTGGGGTCGTGTGATGTCAGCAAGTTCTGAGCCTCTGGACCTTGCTCTCGCTTCTCCAGAAGTGGCTTGGCCTGGGCTTGGGCTTCTTGCAGGTGGCCAGGAGATGGGCAGTAGACTGCCCAGCAGATAAAGCCTGGGCCCGACACTCCTCACGTGACATCCTTAGCTGCTGCTCCCCTCTGCCCCCAGGGGACAGACTGCCCGCAAGCGCCAGCGCCTCCCACTTTCTGCTGAGACTTGTGTTCCCGACCACGCTTCCTCTGCAGCTGCTGGGCCCCGGCCAGAGGCTGCTAGGATCCCAGGGCCGGCTGCGTGTCCTTGCCGGTGTCCTTGCTTGTCTCAGGAGGCCAGGCTGTTGAGAAAGCCCCGTTTCCCACCCTTGGACCCCTCCCCCACAACATGCCCAGGACTCCAGGAGCACTGAGATCCTCCAGCCTGGGTTGGGGTTGCCCCTGCAGTGTGCCGGCCTCTTGGCTGGCTGGCTCTGCGGTCCTGCTAGGCTGTTTCTGGTGGGGGGCTTTTGGGGACACCCTTTCCCTGAAGGGTCATCTTCGCCAGCGGTGCTCCGATGCCTGTGGATTGGAAGTACCTGTGCTGACTCGGTGAACAGGGCTGGGAATTGGTCCTTACTGGGGTCCAGGGCCACCCATTTGCACCCTTGCGCCTCCCTGCCATAGACAAACAGTGCCTGGGCAGGGCCTGCGCTACACAAGCCGTGGCTCCAGGCACTAGGGCGTTGACAGAGGTCAGACTTGTCACTGCCCCGTCCCACCAGCCTGGCGAGTGAGGTCGAGCGTCCACCAGGTCACACTGCACAGGAGGGGCATCGGTGCAGTCTGGCCCAGCAGTTGGAGGCCTGAGGCTGCCCCTCAACCTCCAAGGAGGGTACACTGAACAGGTTGGCTTGAGCTCTGCCGGCAAAGGCAAGTGGGCTGTGAAATTTCACGATGCTCCAGGCCAGGAACCCGCGAGAGACTGCCCAGGGTCCATGTGGTCCTAGGGTTCCTTCCGAGCACAGCCTGTTGTCCCCCAAAAGACTGCGGGTGTTACCTTTCCCCCATGGCATTGGGACTTGAGGGTCATGCCGGACACTGCGGCCCTAGCAGGTCTGCCCGAAGGTCCTGTGGAGGCGGGCCTCTTCCTCCCCGTGGCCTGTTCTCTCTCCTTCCCTTATGTGCCCATTGACGGCAAAGAGCGCCTGTGTTGTCCCTCAGAGGCAAAGCCCACCCAGCCAGCCAGGCCTGCCCTTGCTGTGAAGACAGCAGCACCCACAGGAGGCCCTTGGGCGCTAGGGGTTGGAGAGGGAAAGACTGATGGAGGGAAGAATCTGGTGAGAAGCGGAGGCAGGGGCTGGGAGGGCGGAGAATGAGCTGAGGTGACGCACAAGTGCGTGTGTGCATGTCACATGTTCCCAGCATTCTGACTGGCCGGCATTGGAAAAAAGCTGGGAGGTGTTTGTTTATTTTTTAATCATTTCGGGGTCTCAGGAGAACAGGGCTAGGAGCTGGGCAGGACTTCCTCACTGGCCAAGTGGACCATCACTTGGGCCTGTCTGGCACATGGAGCCCTGCATCAGCCCAGGAGGCAGGGTGGGGGTGGAGGGCGGGTGTCCAGTGCAACCTTGGAGGCAGAAGCCACTGCAGCGAGCTCATGATGAGCTGCCTAGAGCAGACGGAGATGGGGGGTGGTAATCGCAAGCCCCCTTTGGGGTGAGGGGTGCCTGGGGGACCTGCTAGCCAGAAGTGAACGGGTAATAGACAAGCAGTGGGCACAAGCACACAGGTCAGTCGGGAGGTGATCGGTCGGCCTGTGTCCTGACCACCTGGATCAGATTCCAGGATAGTATCTGGTGCCTGCTGGATGGACGCCGGCTCCACCACGGCCCAGGAAGATGGACTGAAGTGACATCTTCTCGGTGATGTTTGAGCCAGGTCAGTGTTAGACAAACACCCCCCTCGGCGATTCCACCCCACCCGCAGTCTCAGCACCAAGTAGATGGGTGTAACCAGTGGTGTGTCCTTGTGGCCCTTGATGGGTACCAGGCTGGTGTATGAGTGGCCTTTCCGCTGGGTGGGCCAGGTGGATGCCAGGAGCCGGGATGACTTAGGTGACCCAAAGATGCCACAGACTGGGCCTCACCTATGGAGAGGAGCCGCACGGTATAGGGTGGAGTCCCGGTGTAGGGGGAAGGCTGGAGGCCCCTCCCTGCCCTGGAGCTTGCAGTGGCTGTGCTGTGAGGACAAGCTGGAGACTGGCAGGACAACCGGTCTCCTTTGTGGCTCTGTGCCGTCATGTGGCAGAGGTACGGCTTGGGGGTGAGGGGTGCGGAGAGTGGCTGGCAGGTGCCCCCACACCCCACAGGGATTCTGGCATGCAGTGTCACTGGGATCCCTCTTCCTCAGTGTCCTTTCCCTCCCTGCCCAGGGAGGCTGCCTGACTCGGGGGCCCTGGGACATCTAGTGCACCGGTTCTCAAACATATTTGACCTCCTGCCCCTTTAAAAAAAATTACTCCGCGCCCTCCCATGGCTATGAGTGTGCCCTGGCCCATCATCCAGGATAAAGGGAGAGATATCTGCTTGACACACACACCCCACCCCTGTCGTTCAAGTGCCTCCCACGGTGGTATTGCCCATTTGGGGAGACACTGGTCAATGGGAATGACACGTGGGATACCTCAGCATCGCCCCAACCCCCCGCCCCCCCAGCCAGCCACCTGGGCCTCCGACTCAACAGGTGGGACAACTGAGGCCGACAGTTCAGACCCCTGCCCCTCTTCTAGACCCCCACTGAAAATTTGCCCTCCACTGCCTCCCCCTTCTGCTTCCCCTCCATGGAGGGTGTGCGTGCGTGTGTCTTGCACGTGCAGGGAGGAGGTGTGGGTGGGTGCATGGATGTGTGATCCTGGACTCAACTGGGGAGGGGGGCTGCACAGCTGCCTCCCTCTGTGGGGCCTGCCCTGAAGCCGCTTCTCTGTTTAGGCTACATCCAGAAGATCAAGTCTGGAGAGGAGGACTTTGAGTCTCTAGCTTCCCAGTTCAGCGACTGCAGCTCGGCCAAGGCCCGGGGAGACCTGGGCGCCTTCAGCAGAGGTGTGCAAGGAATGGGCACCCCCACCCCCCACCCCCGTCTGTCTTCACCCACAGGGGGATGTGGAAGTGGGGAGGGCCCCCTGAGGGTAGCCACAGTGCAGGAGCTTCCTGGGTCCACCAGGTGGCAGCAGTCCCTTCCTCTGGGCGCGGAGCCTGCCCTGCACCAGGGCTCCTGGCGTGTGCATCCCGCTAGGGCTCTGCGCTTCAGGGTTGGCACACTGCCTCTGTTCAGTTCCCCAGTCTGGACCCATTGAGGCCCACCCTGTCATTTGCCTGCCCTGTTGGGAGTGTAAGCACAGAGCCCTGATTGCTTCAAGTCAGGTCCTGTAAAGGGTCCACACACTCCCCCCCCCCGCCCACCCTCCCCCCCCCCACAACACCCCTCTGGAACGAGGAATGGGAGGGGGTCCAGAGGAGAGCCCAGAACATAGGTTTCTGTTGGGTGGTGGGGGGCAAAAGCACCTGCTGCTGCTCTTCCTCTATCTAGGCAGGAGTCTGGGGAATTGGGTGCAGCGCCCTTGGGTGGGGGGAGCTGGTCCTGGCTGTGGGCCACCGCCCAGGAGGCAGACATGACAGATGATCTGGCAGGGGCAGGGAACGGGGCCGGGGAGACAAGTTCATCACCAAAATGCGTCTCTAAGCGCGGCAGTGACAGCCCGGCCTGCCATCCCTCATGCTGTCCGAGGCTTCCCGGGGCCTGCTAATGGCCCTGCTGCCCGGCTGCGCCACCGCCGTGACGGCCATAAACGGAATGATGGATGGGGCTGGGGCTCGGCTCCAGCGGGGCCCCATCTGCTCCCTCTGCCTGCCCTGGCCTGGCCTGGCCTGGCCTGCTGGCTGGCTGGCCAGTCGGCCAGCCCAGCCTCGGCCCCCACCCACCGTCTGTCCACACGGTTCCCCCAGGCCAGATGCAGAAGCCATTTGAAGACGCCTCATTTGCACTGCGGACGGGGGAGATGAGCGGGCCGGTGTTCACGGATTCCGGCATCCACATCATCCTGCGCACCGAGTGAGCTGCAGGCCCGGAGCCGGCCTGTGGGCTGGCGCTCTGCCTGCGTGGGGCACTCCGTATTTATTCTTCCTACACTGGCTCGGAGGGGCTCCAGGCCCCCACCCACCCCCTGTTGGGGTGATTCCTGCTAGACCTCCCTCCCTCTGCATCTTAAGGAGTTGACTTCAGAAGGGCCATGGAAGGGGGAGGGGGCTTCCAGAAGCACCAGAAGGCAATGACCTATCTCCCAGGAGGCCTGGTCCACCGGCCCCCTCCCCCAGGCCCGGGAGGGGCAGGAGGGCCAGGACTGGTCAGCTCTAGTTCCTTGTTCAGCCGCAAAAAGCAGATGCTTGACTTGGGGGCTGAGGCGGCCTGGCCACGGGGCCCCCTCTGAGGGGCAGGGCAGCACCCTCCCCTGCTCTACATTAAACCTCGGAACCGGAACCATCTCCGCTGTCTGTGTCTCCTTTCCACCCTGGGGTCGGGGTGCCATCTCGCCCGAGCATCCGGGCTGCAGCTCCCTCCCCCAGAAAGCAGTGCCTGTCTTTGGTCTGGAAACAACCTGCTAGGAATGACGAGCTGCTCAGTCCAGGGGTGGGGGGCGGGGGGCGGGGGGCAGCGGTCCCTGTAACACACACACACCCCCTTCAAAGGAACAACTGCCTGGACCCCTCCCCACAGCTACCCGTACAGAGGGGAGCGGAGGAGGCTTTGCCAGGGGTCTCGTGAGAGCCGGTGGCCGGGTGCTGCTGTGCGCAGCCCTCTCCCTGCACTTCCCCCCCCCCACACACACACACACCCCAGGCTGCTGTCTAATTAGAAGGCTTCACTCCCAGCACCCTGGGGCCTGCTCCCATCACCGCAAATGCTTCTGGCAGGTGGTTCATGGGTCCAGCTGCCAGACCCAGCCTCTTCCATGGATGCTGTTACCATGGCACCAGGGGGGCCTAGGCTGCAAGTGAGGCATCTCTGATAGCAGGGCTCTGGCCAGACGCTTTTCGGAAGAGGAGCTTGGTGCTAGGAGTGTGGGGGTTGGGATGTCAAGGAGTAGAGTGGGCCCCTGGGTATGGGGGACTACTGACCCGGGGTGGGGGCACTGGGAGGGATCAGTGTGCACCCTGCCCCTGCTCCATTGGATGGGCATCCACCCAGCTCGTGGGGGAGGGAGGGGGTGTTGGGTCTGGGACTTGGGAGTTAAACAAAACGAAACCATGACTCCCAAGGGAACACACCTCCCTCTCTCCCCCCCCCCCACACACCCCAGCTGAGTTTCTACCACCTTAAAAATACACCTTGGTCAGTGACCTCTCTGCCGCCTGCAGGGCGATGGCCATTAAGGGTTAATGAGTTTCTTTGACCGGCCAGCGGTGGGGAGGATGGAGTAGGCTGCACCCCCAGGCAGGATTTTCTTCTCTCCTTGCATGTGGGACCGTGAGGCAGCCCCACTGTGTCACCATCAGTTCTGGGGGGACGGGGAGCTGAGAAAGCTCAGATGTGTGGCCAGGAAGGATGTCCCCAGCCAATGAGCCTGGACCCCACCATACAGGCGGCCTTGGGACCGTGTGCGTGCCCTGCCAGGGGACCCTGGCAGATCCCCGTGTAGCTGCCCATCCCCCCTCCCTGCATCTGTGCGGTGCCAAAATATTAATAAGGAAAGTTGCTGTTAGATAAACACGCCCCCATAGCCCACTCAGTGTCCAGGTGATTCATTCATTATTCAGTAGCTGTGGTTTCTCACCTGCTCCATGTGTCCAGCCACCCCTCCCGCCTTGAAATTGAAACTACATCCCAGGTCCTTAGGACAGGGACTGTGTGGTCCTGTCCTGGAGCCTACCCCCAGGGAGCACCCTCACTCGAGTCCCCGCCCCCGTGCCTGGGAAGAGAGGCCTGGCCACTAGCTCCTCCCAGATCTGCCACTGAGAAGCCCGAATGGCACAGCGCGACTGAAACCAGGGGTCACGAGGGATTCTGGATCCATCTACACCCACCCAGGCCTTTGGGGCCTCAGACAGGGTGGGTGGGGCACCTCAAACTTGGGTAACAGGATCACCCCCTTTGACCTGGGAGAGAGGGAAGTCTGACATTGGCCCCAATCTGTGTGTGTGCGCACTCGTGATGGGGGTGGCGGGCACCCGTGAGTCGCCTGGGCTTCAGCAGGCAGGGCGGCCCCACTCACATGGTCCTGTCTTCTGGGGGAGGATGGGTCTCCAGGTCCATGTGGCCTTTGGGCCATGGCTGTGTCCCACCGACAGAGGATCCTGAATGGGAGGGAAGCCCGGGCTGCCGCCCACACCCCACCTCAGCCCTAGGCGGGGCGTACCTCCAAACAAGAATAACCTGGGGGACAGTGGGGTGCAGCTGCTCTTATCCCCCCCCACCCCACCTCCTGCCATCTCGGCCTTTGAGTGCGGAGCAAAGAGCCTCTTCAATGTGCTAACTCGGGCATCGATTCGCTTGCGATGTCAAGTTTGTTAATTTAAATGGAAATTAATTGCTTTTCTTGAAGATTCCTGTAGAAATTGGTTTTAAATGAGCACATTAGGCAGTGGCATTTATTATTCATGGGTTTCATTCCCAATATGGCCTCGGTGCCCGCATTCCCGGAGATCCCAGCACGGAGCGGAGATGATTTAATCAGGGAGGCCATTAATTAGAGATGGGGCGGGGGTGGGGGTGGGGTGTGGAGCGGCTCTTCCTCTCTGGCCTCCACCCCGCCCCACGAGGGTGCTGTTCATACTGTTCCTGATCCAGACTCCGTGGGGGGCTATGAGAGTTGGGGGAGCACCAGGGAGGGGTCCCCTGCACCACCACCACCACCTCCCTCCCTTCTCTCCTGGCCCCAGAGATGAGTCCCCACCCTCCTGCTCTCCTCCACACTGTCACACCCCGGGACACCTCGATGGTCCCCAGCCCCAGCCTACCCGTCAGGTCAACGTGAGTGCCAAGGAGAGCTGTCTGACACACACCCTCACCTTGGACCCTCTCTGTGGCTCCCTTTGCAACGTCTCCCTCTAAGACTCGGTGTGGTCTGCCCCTCACTCCTTTCCAGGAACCCTCATGGTGTCGTATTCACACATTGGACTGTAATGGAAAAGCCAGCAGTTTGGAGCCACCTCTCTCCTCTGGAGAGAGACGAGGCTTACTGCTCCCGTGAAGAGTTACTGTGTTGGAAACCCACGGGGCAGTTCTAACCCTATCCTACAGCGTCGCTGTGCGCTCGAACAGACTTGATGGCAGAGAGGGGATCTGAGTGTGGGTCAATCCCTTCCAGACGCCCTGTCTTACCCTCTCCTGCCACCTAGGGGGCCTGTCCTTGGCTGTCCCCTCCCACGTGGGAATCCACCCCTGGCCTGTCTCCGGCCAGAACGGTGGTCTCCAGGCCCGTAGCACGTTCACTAAAGGCATTGAACAAACCCCCGCTTCTTCTAGTGTCCCGTTACGGCCAGATAAGATTTGCTTGAAATGATTTTGAAATGACGAAAGAAAGGGGGAGTTGTTTTTTTTTTTTAAAACATCTAAATTCTCAAGTGCAGCCAAATTGTTTTTGTAAGAAAAACCCCGAGAAAAGTTGTCAGGCGGCTCTGATAATGCGCCAGCGTGATCGATCAGCGGAACCCGTGATGGAGCATATTCATTGGAGGCCAGTTTTCATCGTTGCGAGCAACTCCTCGGCTGTCTGGATCACGCGGCTTTTAAACAAATTGTTTTCGATCGAAACCAGTTCTGCATTGGGTCTTGCTTCAGCGAGGGGTGAGCGGGCCCCCACCCCCACCCCAGGGCTAGCCCCACTTTCCTCAGGGCACTGAAGCTTGAGTCGTGGAACCAGGAGTCCCGGCCCCGCCAGAAGTCCGTGTCCACCTGACCCCTTCCTCCTCGGCCCCTGCGGGACGCAAAAGAACTGCCCAAGTGCCCTAATGTCAAAGGTCCCATTTATTCCAGCAATCCCAGAAAGAAAACGTGTAAATAAAAAAAGGAACAGGTTCATGCACTCAACTCCTTTGGGAGAGGGGCAGGGCAGTGAGGAGGGGAGTGGGTGGGAAGCAGAGAGGGAGGAGAGAGAGAGAGATCAAAGAGCAACAGAGATGGGGACAGAGATTGGAAAGTCATTGATGAAAATGAGGTAGAAGGAAAGAGGGGCATCAAAAAAAAAGAGGGGTGGGGGTGGGGGGGGCTGGGCAAGGAGAGGGCAGTCAGATATAGAAATGGAGTATCAAAAGGAGAGGGGAGGAA
>PVJH01043814.1:0-13359 GCA_004026705.1 Nesogale talazaci | reverse complement strand
ACAACCACTACGCCACCAGGGCTCAGCTTGATTTTTCTTTTATTGGAGGCTTTGTTACTGTCTTTGATCCAGTTCTTAAAGGTGTTGTGTTAGGGTGAGATTTTGGACTTCTCCTCTTTTTCCTATGCGTGTTGATTGCTATAAATTGACCTCTGATTACTGCTTTTGCTATGTCCCAAAGGTTTTGGTGTTATCGTTCTCATTTATCCAAGAAATTTTAAATTTCCCTCCTTTATTTGCTGTATTATCCAATAACTATTTTCGTATTGTTATTCAATCTCCATGTGTTTGTCTTTATGTTTATTTTATTGTTGATTTGAATTACAGAATTGTGGTCTGAGAAGTATGACTGTAGAACCTCAATTTTTTAAAAATTAGCTGAGCTATGCTTTCTGGCCTAGGACATGGTCTATTCTTTAGACCATGTGTGTTAGAGGACATGTACTGTGCTCTTGTTGGACGGAGCTTTCTGTTTATGGCTATGAGGTCAATTTTGTTGATTGTGTTGTTGACTATTTTTTGTGTCTTTATTGAGTTGTTTTTTTTTGGGGGGGGGGGGCATCACTGCTCTCTGGTGGGAGTAAGAGGCCCAGCCTTGCTCCTGAAGAGCTGCTGCTGGATTTGAACCACCAGCCCAGTGGACCACAGTCCCGCACACAACCACGACGCCACCGGGGCTCCGTCCTGAGTTGGTTTTTTGTCTTGATGTTTTGTCTTTCCTGGAGAGAGGCCTACTGAAATCTCCTGTTATTTCAATTCTGTGGAGGTTCGACTGATGTATTCAAGAGTCTTTCATTGGGTGTACATGTTTATAATAGCTATGTCTTCTTTCACTATTGTTCCCTTGATCATTATATAATGTCCATCTTTGCCTTTTACTACTTTGCTTGCCCTGAAATCTATTTTCTCAGAGATTAATATTGCGAGTCCTACTTTCTTTTTGTTGCTGCTTGCTTGGTATGCTTTTGTGGATCCTGACTTAGTTTGTTCAGTCTGGTTGTGAGGAGTTTCTTGTAGGCGGCATATTGGTGGATTTTGTACTTATCCATTCTGCCACTCTATCCCGCATTACGAGTGCATTTAGTCCATTAACACTGAGATTATTGTACTGTCATTTTGCTCATATTTTTACATGTTGTGTCTGAGTATGTATATGTGTTGTATTTAGTTTCTTTTTCTTCCTGTATTACTTTGTTACTTTGAACATTGCTGCGCGTATATTCTTTTTTTTATCAAGAATTGTCTTGTATGCTGGCTTCAGATGTGTATTCCTGATTATGTTTTGGACATAGTACTTCAATGAGTATTTTTTATAATGCTGTTCCTGTTTTTGTGAATTCTTTTTGCTTCTCTTTGCTTAGAATATTTTTATTTCTCCATCATACTTGAGAGATATTTTGATGGGTTCAAGACTCTAGGTTGACGAGTTTTGTTTCTTTCCCCTTCAGGACTGTGTGTATGCCAGTTCATTATCTTTTTTCTTCCCAGCATTCACATGAGAAATCTGAAGCTATTCTAATTGCTGACATGTTATATAACCTTGTTCTTTTTTTCACTGGCTGCATTAGAATTTCTTCCCTACCCTTGATGTTAGACATCTTGACTACAGTAAGCTAGGGATCTCTCCTGATTGAAGTTCTTTCAGCTTCCTAAAAAATTATCTTTTCATCATGTAGGCACTATGGAAAGGTTTCTTGCAGGAGCTCTTGGACTGTTTTCTGTGTGAATTTTTTGTTTCTTCCTCTTCTGGAATCCCTGTAAGATGTAGGTTGTTTTTTTTTATTGTGTCCCACATTGTTTCTAAGCTTTTACATTTTTTGCCTTTTTGTATTTTTAGTTCTTTGTTCTTGTTTTAGATTGGAGTTTATAGATGTCTTCAAGCTCGCTAATTTGGCCTACATCACCTCAATATTGTTTCCCTGTTCTTTTATAGTAAGTACTATGTAATTCTGCTACTGTAGTGTTTGTTTTTGTGTATTTGTCTATAAGGCATGTAGTGAGGTTTCTAGCTTTTCTATATTTTCACTTTTCCTCTGACTGCCGTTTTAACAAGGTATAAATCAAAAAGTGCAGAAATCTTCAAGAAAGATTTAGAAAGATGTGTAAATATTGCCTTGAGAAATGTACAGATATAGCTAGATAAAATATCTCAAGGCAATATACCAACATCAGGGCCTTATGTTTTATAACTGAATTGTATGTTTTGTTTTGTTTTTTGTGGGCATCACTGCCTCTGGTGGTCATGGGCGCTACGCAGCCGCCGCTGGATTTGAACCGCCAAGCCCGCAGGCTGCAGTTCCGCACTCAACCACTTACGCCACCGGGGCTCAGCCCTGAATCGTATGTTTTAAATTACATAAGATCTTCTACTTCATTGATCTCTCTTTTTTTTTTTTTTCCATTGATCTCTTTTACATTATCGTTTTGACTACTTGGAGATGCTTACCTTTCTCATATAAAGTTCATGGCTTTTTCTACTTCCATGAAGAAATCTGTTGGAATTTCTCTTAGAATTAATATTGTCTATAGATTGCCTGAGTTAGAATTGACCACACTATAAATGAAAACCATTTGTTATTTACCTTAGTCAGAATTGGTTCAATAGCAGAGTTTAGTTTTACTAAAAACAGCAGGATCATAAGTAACCTACACCAAAATTATACTAACATCCAAAATGATAACATAAACCAAAGAAAGAGGTCAAAACATCTTAAATGTTGGGTAAATTTTCTAAAGAATGGTTATAAACATGAGGAAAATCAGCATCCTTTCATAATTTACTCTTCCTTCAGACACAGAATTCCCAGACTTCAGGAAGACTCTGAAATTCAGCTCTTCATACAACTGGTGATTGTTTCTACTTGAAAGCCCTTGATAACAAAGTTGATTCCATTTCAGAACTCCTTTAAGGGACCTACTGAGAACAGCTTGCTCATGGTCTGATCTGCTCAGGCCTGGAAGTGAAATGGTAGAGTTCCCCTTAAAATACTGTTACTAGAAAAAAAGCAACCCAAATTAAGCAGTCAGTTAAAGACTTAGGTGGTTACCAGATGTACTTGTGTATAAGCTGAGTCAGCACATTTTAAATGCAGCCTTTGTGGTAAACTCTCAGGAGCCTCGGCTGATAATCGGGTCATCTTATACTAAAGTATATATGGTACTTTCATCTTATACTAAAGTATATATGGTACTTTCTTGTGCAAGCTCCTTATCTTACAGTAAATCAGAATATTGGCCTATAGACCTACTGAACTATTCTAGATTTCTTGGGTAATCTGCATTTCATTCTGTGACTGTTACATTTAATCATCATGCTATCAAAAAACATTGGGCATTTGAGAGTTAAAAACACTTCTTTTTCATATACTTTTTTTTTCGGGGGGGGGGGGGGGGGGCAATCACTGCCTCTGGTGGTTGTGGGCGCTACCCAGTGCTGCTCCTGAGAGCTACCGCTGGATTTGAACCGCCAATCTCATGGGTCCCAGTCCCACAGTCAACCACTTACGCCACCAGGGCTCAGCCCCCTTTTCATATACGTTTAAGTCATACATTCAGATAACATATTTGGATACAAAATAATAAATTATATGCCTTAAATGATGAGACCCTTGTTAACAAAAAAAGGCCAAAAAATTTATTTATTGCTTTAACTTATAAAATTTAAAAGGACACACACCTAAGGGATAATTCTAACCACTGAATCACATGTCTACAAGCCTACCATTTAGAGCAAAAGTCCTCAATCTAGGGAGCAACCCACCCTTTCACAGGGGTCCCCTAAGACCATCAGCAAACACATATTTCCGATCATCTTAGGAATTGAGACACTGCTCCTCTATCCATTTCCAGCCGGGTTCTCCTACATGCAGATACGCTCACATACAAGTATCCGACGTGAAGGTTACTACCCATACTACACCATGCTTCAAGACAAAATTTCATTGCTTTGTAATTAGAAATAAATATTTTCTTTTTTGGAGGGTAGGAAAGGGCATCACTGCCCTCTGGTGGGAGTAAGAGGCCCAGCCTTGCTCCTGGAGAGCTGCTTCTGGATTTGAACCAGAACCGCCAACCCAGTGGGCCACAGTTCTGCACTCAACCACTACATCACCAGGGCTCAGCCAGAAATAAATATTTCACAACATATAATTACACATTATTTTTGTGATTTATGACTATGCTTTCATTATGTTCAATTTGTAACAATGAAAATGCATCCTGCCTATCAGGTACACTGTGATTCACAACAGTAGCAAAATTACAGTTATGAAGAAACAACAAAAATAATTTTATGGGGGTCTGAGCCCCGTTGGCATAAGTGGTTGAGTGTGGGACTGCAGCCTGTGGACTTGGCGGTTTAAATCCAGCGGCGGCTCTCAGGAGCAGCACTGGGTAGCTCCCATGACTACGAGACAGCAGTGACGCCCAAAAAGAACAAAAACAAAATAATAATAACAATAATAATAATAATAATTTTATGTTTGGGAGTCACCACAACATGAGGAACAGTATAAAAGGGTCGAGGCATTAGGAAGGTTGAGAACCACAGCTTTAGAGGACCGTCCATTACATCTGAGGTGAAACACTAGCTAGTTTCTTCAAGAAACTGCCTAAGGCCTTTGAGAAACCACCAACCTAATGCTGCCGACTTGAGAGTCCCCAACAAAGCCAACCACTGCCCCCTTGCTTTTCTTCGTTCCCCCCTTCAGCCTCCCCAGTTTGGTTTCTTTAACTCACAAGAATCATTGACACAGAGGTCTTCCCCTTTGCCACAGTACTGCTTGCCCTTGGTTCTGAGGTTGGCCCGCACTGGATTGTCCTCACTTGGTCTGAGTATGATACTGAAGATCTGTTTTCCAGTCCACAGGGTGACAGGCTGAAGAAGGGAAAGGACACCAAAGTATCATCTGGTGAGCCTGACCTCCACCACCGGTGGCACAAACAAAGCAAGAAAGCAAGACATTACTATGACCACACTTTAACTTGGTAGAATTCAATCTTGGATTAGAGACAGTTATGTCAACTCTACCAGCATATCCCGGTGGATACAAAGACACACATACACCTATGCACAAACCTTTAATATTGTAGGAGGTGGAAGGCGAACTTTAATTTTTTCATCCTTGCCAACCAATATTGAAGCAATGATTTGGCAAGCCTTGGCACGGTCAAAGAAGGTGTCTTTAAGAGTAAGGAGATAGGCACCTATGATTTTTAAAGGACAAAAAAAAAAGGAAAATTATGAGAAAACTTCAATATAAAACTTTAAATAAATCTGGAAGATAACTAAATAGGGAGCTTCAAAAACTTCATGAAAAAAGTAAAAATAAGGGCTGAGCCCCTGTGGCGTAGTGATTGTGAGCGGGACAACGGCCCACTGGGTTGGAGGTTCAGCAGCAAGGCTGGGCCTCCTACTCCCACCACCAGAGGGGAGTGATGCCCCACCCCAAAAAAAGAAAAAGTAAAAATAAAAGATAATGAAATCATTCCGTGAACTTTTTAACTCATACAACAACTTATTGGCTTTTTCCTCCAACAAAATCTAAGCTCTAGAATTAAAGGGTCTTTGTTTTAGTCATTGTTGTGTCACCAGTAGAATCCCTGAATAGTAAAAGGTTAGCACACTCAGCTGCTAAGTGAAAGATTGGCAGTTCAAGTCTATGCAGAGGCATCTCACAAGAAAGGGCTAGAGACACAATTCTCAAAAATCAGCCATTAAAAACCCATTAAAGCAGAGTTTTACTAGTAAAACTAGTTTTACTAGTTTTCATGAAGCTCACACAAATCACCCTTGATGTGACAACAATTAGTTTTTGGTTTGGGTTTCTGCATTAACCAGAAAATTCTGGCCGATAGCAAGAGCTCAACAAATACTGAAAAACAAAGCATCAAAAATACTGCATAAACTTGTGTATAAGCCGATTTTTTTTCAGCACAGTTTTAAAGCAGTTTCTGTGGTAAAATTAGGTGCCTCGCCTGATTTTCAGCGTGGCTTATCTCCTCAAGCATATACGGCAATCTTAAGCAGCCTTAGTAAATAACAACAAAATTAAAACAGCAGTTAAATAGTCTATCAAGTCATCAGATGAAACTTTACAATAGTCATTATATTCCATAGTTAGAAGGTCCTTTTCAGTGACAAATGTACCTGTTAGAAAATCCTGAATGGCAGCAATCAGTGGTTCCCCATTTCTTGGGGTAACAAGATTTGCTTTAGTCTAAATAAAAAGAAACAGAATAACTTAGTCATTCTAGGATGCTCCATGCACTTCCAAAGATCTGTAAAACAAGGACTTTGAATTGTTATGAACAAATAAAAGGGTAACAAAAAGGTGAGTCTGAAAAAAGGAAGTCAACTCCCAGTTCCTTCAACTATCGATGAGAAATAATACCACAAGACTGCCTTAGAGTTTCCTACTAAAACGAAAATGAAATACTGAGTGCACTTGTTTTAGAAACATAAAGAACACTAAACATATACATTAGTGCTACTGATGAAAAAAGATTCAGTTTTATGAATGAAAAGTGACACAGTAATAACTTTGATTGCTAACTACTTCCACTCTTCACAAAGACGGTCGAACTGTCTTGGTTAAGATACTAAACATGAACAGAAATCAGTTCAATAACAGAATTTAAACATTTAATAAATGTCTAAATGTTTTAAAAAAGAGCTGTCCACAAATTCTAAACATCATAATCTCGAAACTGTTGATAAGTAGGTTACTCATGTGCAATTGTTGTCTGGGCCTCCAACAATCACAGTGATTGGTTCTCAAAGCAGTGATATATAGGATCCCCTGGAAATCTTCTGAACCATAATCCGGAGCAGTCCTCTTTCATCAGTGGTGGGGAGTGTTATTCAACTACATCCCATTGCCACCAAGTCAATTCCAAATCACAGCAATCCTTTACAGAGTCTTCAGGCTATTAACGTGTAAAGGAGCACACAACCTCAAGTTTCTAGCATACAACAGTGGTGATTTAGACCAGTGAGCAGACCAGTGCTTACCCTATCATAGGAGAAGACGGGTTATGATCTTGGTATCGCAAGATCATAGGGCCTTTTCATTTTCTGCTCCTCTGCAATTCCCTTAGAAATTCATGATGCTCATTCTCCAGAGACTTCAGATCTCTGCTCAAATGTCACCTTTCTAGAAGCCTATCACAACTGTCCCATGTAAAACAAGATCCCGTTCTTCTCCTTATCCTGCATTATTCTTTTTTTTTTTTAGGCATCACTACCCTGGTGGTGGGAGTAGGAGGCCCAGCCTTTGCTTCTGTGAGCGGGATTGAACCTCCATCCCAGTGGGCCGCAGTCCCGCGCACAATCACTACGCCACCAGGGCTCAGCCTGCATTATTCTTTTCTTGTAACCTTTATCATTATGAGATACATTTGATATTTCTTTATCTCAATCTGCTCATACTAGAATGAAGATGCAAGCAAGAATTTTCTTATTTATTGTTGTGTGCCTAGAAAATTGCTTAACACATACTAGAAGCAATAAGCACCCACTATGTAAATTTAAAAAGTCAAAAACACTGACAAATAATTCAAAAAAAGCAAACACCAAATGTGTAAAGAATCCTTGTGGAATTATCTCTCATAGCAAAATGAAGAAAACCATCTACTTATTCAGAAGGGTAGGAGAGTAAGATAAACTGTATCTACTGGTTGAGATGATGATGAAAAATCTATACCATGGGATATTTTTCAAGTAGAAAGTAGTTATTTATCATGTAGATATTTATTAAGTAGAAAAAAAAAGCTACAATATAAACCATAACTATAGCCATCTAATTCTATGCATAACAAGGAAACAGAAACATGAGGTAAGAAAGTGGAAAAACTTTCAAAAAGTTGAAGATCTCAGACTATTTTAGTCAGATGCATTTCTTAAAAGAAACCAAATTTGCCAAAGAAAAATTTAAATATGTAAGCAAAATGCATTATACAGTAAACACTTCATTTATTATCTTTCAACTTTTGTCATGGAGGACCTAAGTAAGGTCTAGGGTAAAAACCCTCCTGTGGGCTGAACCCTGGTGGCGTAAGTGGTCGAGTGTGGAACTGCAGCCCGCAAGCTTGGCAGTTCAAATCCAGAGGTGGCTGGGTAGCGCCCACGACCACCAGAGGCAGTGATGCCCACAAAAAAAAACAAAAAACAACAACAACAACAAAAAAACCTCCTCTGAGCACACATCACATTATCATGGACTTTATGTATAGACTTTTGGGAGACAAGAGCCCTCCACAGTCAGTACCATGAACCACTGCATTATGGGTGGGTTCTGTGGTGAATGGTACAAGTAAGCTATGTATTACATGCACATGGAATAATGTTCAACTCTTGCGATCCTTACCAGCAGACACCTGCCTCACTCATCACTGAATCCCTCCAGGATATAATAGGCACTCTTTAACTGTGCATATAATAAAATAGTGTTAAGAATCAAGTGATCATGTTTATTATATCTTTTAAAAAGACAAAGAAGCATGTAATACATGTTAGGAAAGTTTCTATTCAGATTCCTCACATAAAGCATACTAACACTTAAGAAACCTCTAGCTCTGGGACGGAGGTTCAATTCCAGCAGTGGGGCTGGGCCTCCTACTCCCACCACCGGAGAGCAGTAATGCCCAAAAAGAAAAATAAAAAAAAAAGAAAGAAACCTCTAGCTACTAGAAAATCTACTGAAAATACTATAAAATAATTCCTTCCCAAATGTTATCTATATACTTACTGTACAATGGCCTTACTACCTGGAGACCTCAGAAAAGTATGTGGAAAAACTCCAATATACTTTTTTTCCCCTTCGCATCACTGCCCTTGTGGGAGTGATGCACCCACTGTACCCACCGGGGCTCAGCTTTCAGTATACTTTAATGTTCCCAAGAGCTTTTTGAAGTCCCCTCACACTTACAAGTCATAAAATGCCCAGCCCCCTCCAATAAATACTTGTTGTAAATACTACCTCAGTGAAGCACCATAATTTTCAATGAGAATATTCCATGGTTCAATTAATCACAATAATCAACATGCAACCTCCTCCAGGGGTACCGACAACAGAAAAGTGGGTGAAGGGAGACAGTGGTTGATGTAAGACATGAAAAAACTTTTTTTCCATTATCAAGAGTTCATGAGAGATGGAGAGGGGTGAGCTGATACCAAAGGCTCAAGTAAAAAGAAAATGTTTTGACAATGATGGCAGCTGAGCCCCGGTGGTGTAGTGGCTGAGTGTGGGACTGCGGCCCACAGGTTTGGCAGTTCAAATCCAGCAGCGGCTCTCCAGGAGCAAGGCTGGATAGCTCCCACGACCACCAGAGGGCAGTGATGCCAAAAAAAAAAAGAAAATGATGGTGGCAACATATGTACAAAGGTGTTTGACATAATGGATGTAAGTATGGATTGTGATAAGAGCTGTAAGGGGCCCCAATAAAATGATTTTTCAAACAAGAAAGAAAGAAAGTGATCAGTGACTCAAAGTCAACTAATAAAAAGAGATGAAGTTGCATCACTGGTTAGTTAATGGAACTAAGAACAGAAGAGTATGACTTTTTGTGGTGGTGTTTCTAAGCAATCACTTTTTGTAAAGGACCATGCCACCTTACATACCCCCATCAGAACAAGAGCCTCTGCTTTCGCTTCTTCTGTCTGAGGAAGATGAAGATTCATTTCATCGCCATCAAAATCTGCATTGTATGGTGTACAGACACACTCATTAAATCTGAAAGTCCGATGGGGCTTGACCCTGGCCTGTTAAGACATAACACAGGAAAAGTAGTTAATCATTTATTCAAAATGCTTAAGTTTTAAAAACATTCCTTTCTAGAAAATCAGACACTTTTTAGATACAGAAAGTAAATTACTAGTATTTACTGTTAGGTTTCACATCATGTGTGAACTTACTCAAGTAGTTTTGATGGAATTAAAGCAAGAAATGTGTGTTAGCACATCATATAAAGACTGATTCTAGGGCTGAGCCCCGGTGGCGTAGTGGTTGTGCACGGGACTGCGGCCCACTGGGACGGAGGTTCAATTCCAGCAGTGGGGCTGGGCCTCCTACTCCCACCACCAGAGAGCAGGGATGCCCCCCCCAAAAAACAAAAACAAAAACAAACTCAAATCATTAAAAGAAAAAAGACCAATTCTACAAAGCAGTCAGTGAGCAGGAGCTCCCATTAGTGAACAATGTTACAGATTGAACATCAAAAAAGATTACAGAACTGAGACACAGAGTAAAAAAAACATACTTACATAGTGATACTGAAAACAAATCAATAAAAACCAACCTACGCCAATTGGAAATAACTTGACTGTCAACTTATTCCTTAAATTGACAATTAAAGGACAATAATTAGATTTTTATATAACCTTGCCTTAAGGAATTACGTTTCTAGATAAGTAAAGCACTAGATAAGAAGGGGAAATTCTGTATTACTAAAGAATTTCAAAAAGTAAAAGGAAATCAGAAAGAACTAAGAGGCAAAGGACATTTATAGAGGTCTAAATACAGGCATGTATATATGTAAGTATGTTTAAATATAATGATGGGAAACAGATCTATGAGCACATATTTATGTTACGTATTAAGGTAGCTGACGGACATTGGACCTCTACTCAAACACTCCCTCATCATCAGAACTTTGTTCTATTAACCTGGAATTCCCTGTTGCTCAGCTTCTCAACATGATCATCAGACAAAATGAGTACATAAGCAAATGTGGTGAAGAAAGTTCAGGGTGCCTGGCTACCAAAAGATATAGCATCTGGAGTCTTTTTTTTTTTTGCCATCACTGCCCTGGTGGGAGTAGGAAGCCCAGCCTTGCTCCTGGAGAGCTGCTGCTGGATTTGAACCCGCCAACCCTGTGGGCTACAATCCCACACACAACCACTAAGCCAATGGGGCTCAGCCTGCATCTGGAGTCTTAAAGACTTGAAGATATACAAATGATCACCTAGTTGAAAAGCAACAACTCTTATAAGAATTCATACATTAATTGTATTAAGCACATTTGTACATATGTTGCCTTTATTATTTTGAAAATATTTTCTTACTGTTTGAGCCCTTGGTATCAGATCCTTTTTTCCCTCCTTCCCCTATCCTCCCCAACTTCTTCACATGGAAGAAGCACACCAGCCTGTGTGATCCTGAGGGGTCGATGGGATCAGATATAATGTATTAAAAAATACAAAGCAAGCCAGCGGCTCTCAGGAGCAGCGCTGGGTAGCTTCCACAACCACCAGAGGGCAGTGATGCCAAAAAAAAAAAATCCAAAGCGGGGTGAGCCCTGGTGGAGTAAGTGGCTGAGTGTGGGACTGCGGCCCGCGGGCTTGGCGGTTCAAATCCAGCGGCGGCTCTCAGGAGAAGCACTAGGTAGCACCCACGACCACCAGAGGCAGTGATGCACCCTCCGCCCAAAAAAAAGAAGTGAGAAAAAAAAATCCAAAGCAAGCAATTATATCAATGTGAAAGAGGGGGCGGTGTCGGGAGTGGAAACCCAAAAGCCATTTGTAGACAATTTTATATCCCCACACAAAAGGATTATAGGGAAAGGACCATTCAACTAGGGTGCAATACAGTACCAAGGAAACAAATCCTTCCTCTAGTTTCCTGGGTGCTTCCTTACCCCTCCCCACCCCACCAAGTACCATGACCCAGTTCTACTGTGATTCCCTGGAAACAAGACTTACTCATAAAATAAGCCCTAGCAGGATTTCTAAGCATAGTGATGGGCGTGGCTACGCAGCAGATCTGTACAACCTATGCATTTCTTCGCCCTTGTCATCTACCCCTTCAAGACTTATCTGCAGACTCCTGATAATTACAATAAACCTGCCATTCAAAGACCGTTTGTGGATGGAAATTTACAACTACATTGAAAATAGAATGACAAGAAATCAGCATGGAAACTTTGTGAAGCCTAGTTTGCAAGAGGTCATGATTTGGGTGAAGAATTCATGGGATAAAATCACTAACAGTATTGAGAATGATAAAGGCAACAAATGTACAAATGTGCTTCACATATAATGAATGGATGTATGGATTGTGATAAGAGTTGGGGCTGAGCCCCTGTGGCATAGTGGTTGTGCGCGGGACTGCGGCCCACTGGGATGGAGGTTCAATTCCAGCTCCACAGAAGCAAAGGCTGGGCCTCCTACTCCCACAACCAGAGGGTAGTGATGCCTAAAAAAAAATAAAAATAATAAAAACAAATTAAAAAAAGAGTTGTATGAGCCCCCAACAAAATGATCTAAACAACAGTAAATCATAAGGGGAAAAAAAAAATCAGTGTTGAACCAATGCACTCCAAGCAGGTCACATGGATAAGAGCTGCTTATTTCATGAGAGCTCTATTGCTTGACATGAGAGATTGGGGCCAATGGCTCTAAAGGAAATAAAAGTTGCAAGAAATTCAGGATGGAATTCTGGGTTTGGAGAGTCATGATCATGTTCCAGACGAAGCCAACTTAACTATATTTGAATAAATGTAGATTGTTGTACTGTACTTAAACAAAAGAAAACACATCCCCTGAAAATAAGTCTTAGGGTGTTTTCTTGAGAAAAAAATATAAGACCCTGTCTTATTTTCAAGGAAACACAGTACATTACAAATCTGACTAGAGAGTACACACATTGGTACAGAAAAGAGTTATAGACACATGGAACTCAGGACAGATAAAGCCCTCAGGAACAGCAATGGGAGTAGCAACACCATGAAGGTAAGCGGAAGGTAGGAGAAAGGGGAGAAAGCCAAGGAAGGAACAGTATCAGAGGCTAACCTGTGAGATTCTGGTTTGCAGAAGGTTGTGGATGACAGTGGGAGCCCAATATACATTTGTGAGATCTACATAGGAAATAAGCCTTCACTGATTTCCCTCTATCCATAATGGAGCGATGAGAAGAAAGTGAATACCAAACAGAGAGCATTAAAGAGATGACCGTAAGAGGTCAAAATGGGGCTGAGCCCCAGTGGCACAGTGGTTGTGCGCGGGACTGTGACCCACAGGTTGCCGGTTCAAATCCAGCAGCAGCTCTCGAGGAGCAAGGCTAGGTTTCCTATTCCCACCAAGGCAGTGATGGCCACACACACACACACACACAAAAGAGGTCAAAATGATAAACCTGACTGAATGGTTAAAACCTGGGCAATTGACCTTCCTCCAATGGATGCTGTGCCTGACCTGGTTCTCAACATTTTCTGTCTCACTATTGTTCATACTGGGGTCTATCTCAGAGTAACCCTCTTGGAAGTTTGTTGTATGTTTTTCTGTTTTTCAGTATATGAAACCCAGAATTGATGACTCGATAGAAACAGCAAGTAGAATAAGGGCTTCGGGGGGGGGGGGGGGGG
>PVJH01043813.1:0-13385 GCA_004026705.1 Nesogale talazaci | reverse complement strand
TTTAAGGGTTCATCATTGCTTTCCAGCGATGCATAGCACTCCATTATATGTATATACCACAGCTTTTTATTCTAGTGCATGGAGTGAGGTCAGGGTCTTGCTTCATTTTTCTACAGGTAGATATCCATTTTTTCCAGTACCCCTTGTTGAAAAGGTCATCTGTTTACCATTTGATATATTTTGGGCTCTTATCAAAGATTAGTTGTCTGTATGCTGATGCTTTTATTTCTGAGCTTTTAGTTCTTTTCCCATTGGTCTGAGTATCTATTATGCCAATACCAGGTTGTTTTGACCACTGTGGCTGTATAGTATGTGCTAAAGTCAGTTAAAACAAGCCCCGCCACTGTGTCCTTCTTGTTGAGGAGTTCTCTGCTAATTCTGGACTTCTTTTCTCTCCATATGATGCTGGTAATCATTTATTCCATTTCTTTGAAGAAGGATGAGACTAATTGTATTGGAATTGCATGAAACTTATATAACGCCTTGGATAGAATTGACATCTTTACTATATTGAGTCTTCTGATGCATTAGCATGGGATATCTTTCCACTTGTTGAAGTCACGCTTGGTTTCTTGTAATAGTGTTCTGTAATATTCGTCATATAGATCTTTTGTTCTTTTAGTCAGGTATATCCCTAAATATTTCAATTTGTGTCTGACTATTGTGAAGGGTACCTCCTTTTTGTCTTCTCTTCTATGTTCTTATCTGATGTGTATAACAGTCTGATAGACTTCTGATGGTTGTATCCTGCCACTTATATCCTGCTACTCAGCCATACTCCTCTATTGTTTCCAATACTCCCCTTGTGGAGCTTTTGGGGTTTTCCATATAAAAAAATCATGTCATCTGCAACTAATGATAATTTCACCTCTTCTTTCCCCAGGTGAATACCTTTGATGTCTTTTCTTTGCCTTATGCTGTTAGCTAAAACCTCCAGTATGATATTAAATAAGAGTAGGGACAAGGGACATCCTTGTCTGGTCCCCTTTTGCAGTGGGCTTGTATTTGTTTTTTCTCCATTGACTATCACATTGGCTGTTGTTTTTTCATATATATCTTGTATTGTCTTGGGAAAATTTCCTTATATTCCTATTTTCTTGAGTGTCTTAAACAGGAATTGGTGTTGGATGTTGTCAAATGCTTTTTTTCTGCATCTATTCATATTGTCATGTAGTTCTTATAACATTTCATGTAATGTAATGTTGAACCACCCCAGCATCTCAGGTATGAACCTCATTTACTCATGGTGAATTACTTGTTTTATATACTTTTGTATTCTATTTGCCAGTATTTTAAAAATTTTTTTATTTGCCAGTATTTTATTAAGGATTTTTGCATCAATATTCATTAGGGATATTGGTCTGTAGTTCTCAATTCTTTGGTATCCTTGCCTCAGTATCAGTGTTATACTAGCTTCATAAAAGGAGTTCGGGAGTTTGCCATCTTTTTTAATGTTTTGGAAGAGCCTGTAAGATTGGTGTCAGTTCTTCCCTGAATGCTTAGTAGAATTCTCCTGTAAAGTGATCCAGGTGATTTTTTTGTTGGTAATCCCTTGATAACCTTGTCTATTTTTTCCATTGTCATGGATCTGTTGAGATTCTTGACATCCATTGGGGATAGTCTAGGGAGCAACTGTTTTTCCAAGAATTTTTTCATGTCTTCCAAGTTGTTGAATTCATTGGAGTACAGTTCTTTGTAGTACAGTGTATATATCCTTTTGATTTCATTAGGGTGGGTTGTGATATCCCATCTTTCATCCCTCATTCTTGCTATTGAAATTTTTTTCAGGGAAGACTTTACAGGAATCCACTATTTGAATTTTGAGTGAAGTCCTTGATCAGTATAAACATTCATTTCCCATAAGTAGAACACACTGGCTACCTAGGTTTCACAAACTTCACACTGGAATGGGGAGGAGGGAAATTAAGTTGAATTAAAGGTAGCATTAGCTCTACCTAGTATTTGATTTTTATTTCTAAACATATCTAGCAAAATTAGCTGGAAATTGAGTCCCAAATGTGTCTTGATGGTGATACTAGTCTATATATAAAAACCCAAATCCAACTCAATGCCATCAAATTGATTCTCATGCTGTTTCTGACTGATAGCGACCCTACAGGCCAGAGTAGAACTGTGCTCAATCATTTCCCTTTGTGGGAATGGCGGTTTCCTCTTTCTCCCATGGAGTGGCTGCTGAGTTTCACTCGTCAGCTTATGGCTAGCAGTCCAACCACATGATATTACCGAGGCTCTTGGCCCACAAGTTATTTAAGAAAATCAGAAAATAAGGAGGCAAGTGCCAGCTAGTTAAACTGCTGATCTTTACATTCAGTGTATGTGGAAAAAGTGGGTCTTCCACTTAACCAGTAGACAGATGCTTTCATAATTTAATTTAAAAATAGAGATATCAATGTTTAGACTGAAGACAGGTAAATATCAAGTTTGCATTTCTTCCAAATATCTTAGTGAACCTTGTTTTTTCTTTCTTCTGTGAATTAAACAAACAAACAAAAGCACTCACTGGCCATTTAATTGGTACTGACTTGTAGCAACCCGACAGGACTGAGGAGAACTGTTCCTTGGGAGATTATGAGACGATAACTCTTAAAAAAAAACCCAACAATTTTATTGGCACTTAATCCACATATCACACAATTCAAGAGAATCTAACTCTTCATGGGAGTAGAAAGCTCTTTCTCCTGATGAGCAGCTGGTGCTATTGAACTACTCACCTTGTAGTCAGCAGCCCAATGCAGAACCACACTGCCACCAGGACCTCCTCCCATGGACCCGTCACTGAGAATTACCTTTGTCCATGAACAGTATACCAGGGAAACAGCACTGCTTCCTGATTCTCAGTGTATGCGTCCCTCAGGTCATCCATAAACTGAGAGAATGTTAAACATGTTGCTTCAGGAGCCCGCTGCTCATCTTTATGCCTTGCCTTGGCGTTTTATATTCTACAACAATAATAAACAACACTTTTCCTTATGCCAATTCTACATTGGCCTGTTAAGGGCATCTGACTTTTGTTTCTCCCCCTTTCCCCTTTCTGTGTTCTATTTTTTAGTAAATTATTTTGGCTCATCTGGCTGGCTACTTAAATTTGCTTCTCACCTCCACTCCAAAATTTAAAGCTCTGAGGCTGCATTACACATTTTGCACATAAACCAATGTTTACATACCCTATAAGGAAAATACTTAAATCCATCCTAATACAATGTGGTTTCCTGGGTCTTCAGGAAATTGTTCCTGGACTATTTACCCACAATTTTGAGCAGACCTCACAAAGTTAGAAAGCAAGGCTGAAGCAAATGGGTTGTATGAGTTCATTTTCTCCTTCCAATATTTTGAGCCAACTGTCCCTACTGCCTAGATCACACCTTCACTTCCCATAAGTGATTCAGAGTTCTCTTTCAAGCTTTTAAGGGGCAAGAATATACATTGAAATATTATGCATCAATAAAAAATAATGGTGGGGGAGTGAACACAACAACTGATGGCCATTAAAGAACTCATTTTAAAAGTGATTTATCCATGGTGCAGGGAGAGAAAATGTTCTAAAATTGATTGTGGTAATGATTGTACAACTCTTCTTCATATGATTGAACTATTGAATTGAGTGATATGTGGATTAAGTGCCAATAAAACTGTTAAAAAGTGTATAGAGATCCACTTTTAATCTAATTCACCATAAGATGTTATTAAACAAATAAGTGGATCTTCATGTGGCTGGAGGCTAGGTGGAGAAGTCGTAGCATTGCCTTTGGACAATTTTTTGTTTAATAAAGATGTTCATACTCTTGAAAAAAAATAATGGCAACTCTCTTAAATAGAACAAAGTATGGACAAAACTAGAGAATATTATGCTTAGCAAACATAGTCAATCCTATAAAGATAAATATTTAATAATGTTATTATAAGGGAAAATGAAGAAAAAGAAATATGGTTTATACACCAAAAGACAAGACTTTGATGCCTCATAAGAGGCCAGGGTTGGGGGCAGGGACAGCGAGAGAGGGAGGGACAGGTTATTGAGGAGGGGAGGTGGAAGGGTGAACCACACATATTGAGGGTTTAACAGGATATTGTTGTTGATCGCATTTCTTGAGTGAGACTATGTAAATACATATGATGCATTTCTTTAAAAATCACCTTCACCAAGCATAAACAGAAACAAAATCCAAAAACCAGTAAAAAATCCCTCCAGATTCCTTATGCTTCAAACAGAAATATTGATCTGAGTGGTTAAAAAAATAAAGGAGAAAAAGTGAAACTGAAACAGACTTGGAGACTTTAGTGACAAACAAGTTCATTGCAAGCCAAAAAAAGAAAAGGAATCCAAGATATGGGAACCCTGGTTGCATCTGTAGGGTAGAAAGGAAGTAAACTATTACAACTCTCAGCTTAGCCTTTTTGTAAAGCAACAGAGTTGTGTATGAAATTCAGGATGTTTTTTCTATTATTTTATCACTAAGGGATGTATTTTGACTTCCATTGCTTTGATCCCTGTCAATAAGTGGCTATAAGTGGACAGTATATAAATTGGATACCCAATATTGGACAGATAAAGGCATGAAGTGATTGGCTTACAAACTTTCATAGGTGAGGAACATATTCACAGGATTATAAGATTAAGGTTCAGGTGTTACCTAATTGCAATTGTGAGGCTAAAGAATTATGTACAGGTGCCAAGTTGACAAGGGGTGGATTGAGATAGTTAACGTGTAGTGTGCCAACCTGGCCTATAAACAATTAAACCTGGGGTTAATTGAAGGGTGGCGAGATAAATGCCTCAGAGAGCCTAGAATTTCTAGTTCTCAGATCTCTTGCTTCTCTGATGGTTGGACCAGGGTGCAACTGCCTTAGCCAGTTCCCTGCTTCGGCTGGCAAGACTCATTCCCTGCAAGACATCCCTGAGGAGAAGTCACATGGACCTTTCCTGATGCAGTTCTGGGTGCTAAAGTAGCCATGTGGAGGCTCCTGCCAGTGCTGAGATGCTTACCCGTTCACCGATTCAGCTTTTCTCCCGCAGTTGGCATCATTGTGTGTGTTTTGTAGGATGGAGGAGGATTTTGTGGATTGGCGTCAGACATATGGGCTAATGTTGGACTTGTGGGCTTTGGCCACAGTGGATTGGGATGTTTTCTTTATATGAACTAACCTTTTATGTAAAACTCTCTTTTATACATATGAGTTTCAGTGGATTGTTTCTCTAATGTACTCAAATTAACACAGTGGTTTTACCTCTCTTTAAAATTTTTTTTAGACAATCTGTACTTCATAGTTTACTCATTTATGCCAAGGAATTTTGAAGACAGTTATCTGGTGAAATGAAGAAATCCATGTTTGTATCCATTCCAAAGATGATCTAACAGAATGTGCATATTACCATAAATATCAGATGCAAGTAAACTTTTGCTCAAAGATAGCTCAAAAAAGTAATTTTCTGCAGCTCATTGGCAGGTAACTGCCAGAAACTCAAGCCAGATTCAGCCAACGATGCAGATGGAGTGAGTATAGCGTTGTGGATGGAGTGCATATAGCGTTGTGGATGGAGTGAGTATAGCATTATGGATGTCAGATGGATCTTGGCTAAGAGCAGAAATCACCACAAAGATGTTTACCTGTGCTTTATTAATTATTCAAGAACATTTTACTGTGTGAATCAAAAAAAAATTATGGATAGCACTTTGAAGAACGGGAATTCCAGAACACTCAGTTGTACTCATATGGAGCCTGCAGACACACACCAGGAGGCGGTCATCCACACATAGTGAGGTCTAAAATGAGGAAAAGTGTGCATCAGGGTTGTACCCCTTCATAATGTTTATTCAATTTAATCTGAGCAAGTAATTTGAGAAGCTGGACTATTGAAAAAAGGATGCAACATCAGGATTGGAGGATAATAACTCACTAAGAATCTATAATATGTAGATAACACAACCTAGCATGCTGGACGTCAAGAGGAGACGAAGCCCTTCTTGATGAAGATCAAAGATGACAGCATTCAGTGTGGATCATGTCTCAATCTAAAGAAACAAAATGCCATAGACCTGTACACATAAAGCAACATCATTATAAGTGCAGTAGAGATTGAAGTTGACAAGGAGTTCCTCTTATTTGGGTACGCAATTGCCATCCATGGGAGCAGCATCCAAGAATAAAATATGCGTGGCCCTTGACAATTTCGCTGCCAAAGACCTGTTCAATATGTGAAAGAGCAAAGATGTCCTTTTGGGGACTAAGCTATGACTGACCCAAGCCATGGAGTTTGCAGCTGCCTCGAGTGCCTGTGAAAGCAACACAAGGCGTAGATAGAACGAAGAAGAACTGATCCATTTGGATTATGATGTTATGGAATGATGAAAAATGCAGAACAGCCGTAGGCTTCCAGAAGAATAACAAACCTGGCTTGATGCCCAATTAGAATGATTTTTAGAAGTGAGGATGGTAAAGCCGCACGTTACACAGCTTGGACACGCTATTTGGAAAGAGTAGGGCCCTGGACAATGACATCATGCTTAATGAAATAGGCGGCCAGTGAAAAGGAGAAAGACACTTAATGAAGTAGATTGACACTCAAATATGGCAATGATTGTGAGGATTGTGCAGGACTGGGAAGTGTTTCATTTTGTTGTCCATAGCTGCAACAGTGGACGCAACCATATTAATCATCATAAGGTTGGTGCAGGACTAGGAAATACTCTGTTTTATTGTAAATAAGGTGTGGCAGTCATGTATTCGTGATGTCAATTTCATGATTGGGAAGTAGGGGTGGAGTCTAGCCTGTTAATCTGCAGATAGTCAGTGAGTAGCCAATGAGGCCTCTGTGTGGGCATGGCTTTCTCCTGAGAATTCTGGGAAGTCTCGCAGTATTTCCCAATTGGAGAAGAGAGACTTGACTCTCAGTCTCTGAAACTACTGACAAGACAAGATGGCAGCGTCTGAGGAATTGGAGGAGCTGAAGGAGGAGCCACACAGCTTTACCTTGATGGAACCAGACCTCTGAAGCTGGAGAAGCCACATGGAGACCCCAGTGCTGAGTTGCTTCTACCACCCCTGGATGCTGTTGATGGACCCTAAATCCTGGAAGCGAGGAGCTATGGGAAGACCCCTGCTAGCATTGGGATGCTTTGACTGCACGTGCTTCGTGAGTCAGAGGGAGACTTTATAGGCTGGTATCAGACATATGGGATGCTTTCTCAATGCTACATTCCTTTTGCATATAAACCTTTCCCTTATCTCCATATGCGTGTCTATGGATTTGTTTCTCTAGTCTACCCAGACTAACACATAAGGTCTCCATTGAATTATATCCAATTCAATGACAACTAATAGCAACAAGAATATTCTATGTTTGGTATCCCTGGATGATATAAACTGTTAAGGCATTAATCTGCTAACTGAAAGGTTGGTGGTTCAAGCCCAGCCAGAAGTGCCTTCTAAGAAAGATCTGCTGATGGACTTACGAAAAACCCTGTGGAGCACAGTTGTACTGTCACCCATGTTAGAATGAATCCCAGGGTACCTGATATATTCTCTGTCTGGTGGGTGTCCTGAGCTCCAGATTGGCTGGGTGTAGTTTTTTGCTCTTTCCTGAGGTGATGATCAACTCCCTTGAATTTCTTTCTCATTCTAGTTATGACTGATCACCTGTCTTACAAGGCTCTGAAACACAACCCCTATTGCCTTCTCAGTGATTGCAGTACATAAACATCTCATGGGTCTTCTCTGGCAAGTGCAGGATCTAGCACAAGGCAACACTGTTGAATATATCTTTGAGCTTGAACCTCGGAGATTGTATCTGGACTTCAAATGGCTCTAAACTCTTCTACCTCTTTCTTGATGAGAGAGAGTGCTTGTTTTACATTTTGGCTTCAGCCAAGTTTATTCAACATGACTTATTCATAGGAGTAGCAGTATTTTGTTCTGCAGAGGGTGGCCGTGAGTCAGAAGTGACTAGATGTTACCCATCAGCCAATAGCACCTTCATGAACACAAGTGTTGGTCTAGTTTTTGGGTGAGACCCTGTCGGATGATTGGCATGGGGAGGACTCTAAGGTGTCTCTTTGAGTTCACTAACTCTCATCTATAGTTTGCAGGTCCTTTCTCATACCTAGAAATGAGAGAGAGCGAGAGAGAGAGAGAGAGAGAGAGAGAGAGAGAGAGAGAGAGAGAAATTTAACTTTTTATAAAGACAAAATAAAACAAGAAACAGTGCCACAACAAATGCTACTATTTTTAGGCTGAGAATATTATGCTGTTTCTTCCCACATCGCACCCAAAACTTTCCAGTTCTATTTATATCCCAACCCAGAGGACATGTGCGGTCTCCCTTGCAATGGGAGTTTGAAGTCAACAGGATGGTCTCAGTGTGGATCCACAGTGTCTGCAAGCCCTGTCCAGGAGTGGAGACAGTTACTGTGAGCTGCCATTGAATTGGCCCTGACTCAAGGTGACACACAGCAGAACAAATGCAGCCTGCTCCTTTGCTTTCTCCATGATCTGTTGCAGATTGGACTGGGTTTTCACTGGATGATTTTTTAAAATTAAAAATCATTTTATTCAGTCTCGTACATCGTTTTCCCCAATACATAAATACATATACTGTGCCAAGCACCTTCGCATGTCTTCTGCTAACATCATTCTCCAAATATCCACTTTTCCACTTGAGCCCTTTATATCAGCTTCCCATCTTTTCCCCTCTTCCCCTGCTCTCCCTACCCCCTGGATGATTTTTATAACTAGTTAGCCTGGCCTTTCTTCTGAGTCACTCTTAATCTCAAAGCAGCAAGCATGCAAGAGTGCTCAGCATGATAGCAATATGTAAGCCTTTACCGACTGGTGGCGGCAGCTGCCCATTGAGGGACCTGGGTCTTAACGAAACCTGAGACCCTCACATGCACTGTGAGAATTCTATCACCCATGCCTTGTATGGAGTGGATTCAAATGGGCTGAGTGCATATGACGTGGTGGTCCCAAGTTCTGAAAACTGCAGGTCTGCAAACAGATTGCTCTCAGAATGACTTAGCAGTGGTTAAACATCAACACTCACTACCATTGAGACGATTTCATCTCAGAGCAACCTTTTTGGACAGGGGAGAATGAGTCCTTAGGGTTTCTGAAACTCTGAATCTAGATGGAACTAGCCAATGTAGCAGGCAACAGACCAACATTTAAACCAGTGCTTCCCAAAGTGGGTGACACTCCTCTCCTCGGGATACCGGAACGATGCAGGGGGTATGAAAAGGCAGATACCTACACTTTATCCTGGATTATGGGCTACAGTACAAATCGGTTTAATTGTCATGGGATGCTAAGCAATGTTTTTTAAACAAGGGAGCAAAAGGCCAAATAAACTTGAGAACCTTTGATTCAAACCACCACTTCACCAGGACTCCTTGTCATTAAATGTTGTCAGTGGCTGCTATATAGTGAGTTACCTATTGGACTGCTAACCACAAGGTTTGAAACCACCAGCTTTTCCATGGGAGAAAGATGAGGCTCTACACTCCCATAGAGAGCTGCAGTCTTAGAAACCCACAGAACCACTTCTACCCTGCCTTAAAGGGTCGCTATAAGTCAGTATCCACTTGATGGCAGAATTTGGAGCTAAGTGGGAGGTAGGAGAACCCTGGGTGGAACAAATCATTAAGTGTTTGACTGTTAACCAAAAGATTCCAAGTACAAGTCCACGAAGGGGGACATTAGAGGGAAGGTATTCCAATCTACATTTCTAATATAAGCGGCCACTGACAGTCCCCTGGAGCCCAGGTCTGCTTTGACACAGGTAGAAGCACGGGATCTGAAGGGACTCGCCAGTGGATGGTTTATTGGGAAGCAGGTAGCAGATTAACTTGGGCTGGAGATTTGCAGCTTGCAGGATGTCTGCCTTGATATCCATATTTTCTTCCTCCTTTCCCATTTGGCCTTCCTTGCAGGTTAAACTCCATCCCTGGATGCAAAAACCCTGCAGGGTGGTTGGAAAGAGGCCTCACGGACCTCCAGGTTAGGCACTCTTCTCACTGCCTCACTTCTGGCTCCTAGGACACAAGGACATAAGCCAACCAAAGTCGACAGCTTCTGTGATTCTATGAGCTGTAGAAATCTGCAGCTTGCCTTGCCTCCTGCCTTCGGAATTTGGGACTTCTCAGCCTCACAAGATCATGTTTATTGTGCCTGAAGTAAACCAATGTCTCCCTCTCTAGATCTGTAAGTCTCTTTCTATGTATATGTGTACACACACCCCCCCACACACATACACACATAACCCTCACTAATTTTCTTCTTCTCGACAATTCTGAGACTGAGAATATTCTTGAAAAAGAATGAATTGATTAGGGTCTAAAAAAATCAACCAAAATCTGTTGCCATCAAGTTAATTTCAGCTCACAGCCACGTCGTGGGACAGAGTTGAATTTTGTGTTGGATTTTCAAGGAGCTAATCTGCCTGGGTCAGAGGGCTGCATCTCCCTCCTAGGGAGAGGTGGTGGCTTTGGACCACTGGCCCCATGCTGAAGAGTTGGGTGCTCCTTCCCTATACCACTGCAGCTCCCCCCGTCTCTCGGCATCATGACCCTAGAGGAATAGCGCTGTCCCCACAAGGTCTCAAAGGCTTTATATCTCACTGAGTCAGATGCCACATCTTTCAGCCCTAGAGTGGCGGATCAGTTCCCCCTGTGGACCTTTTAGGGATTTTACCACCACACCATCAGAACCCCTCTAACTGGTGTTCACTGTGCCTGGAGTCCTCATCACCATATCACAGCTTTGGGGGGATATCGTACAACAGTCCCACTGAGTTTGGACAGAACTTGTGCTTGGATCTGGTCTGTTGGCCCAGTGTAATACTACCCTTGGCTATGTGGAGGTACTCCACATATTTCAATCAAACAACTTGTGAGAGATGACCTTCCTTTCTCCCTTGTGTTCTCAGCATCTCCCACAGCACATGGCCAGTAAATTGTTGGTTGTATGACTGAATGAATGAATAAACCAATAAGTGGTTATACTTTACTCATGGTGCAGTGGTTTGGTGTCCAACACAGATTTCCTCTGGTTATATATTACCTCTGTATAGCAGGGCCTGCTTCTTGGAGCTAGGTTCCTCTGCTGGCATGTCCAGTCTCCTCTTTCTGCCTTTTCTGATAGGCTGTGTCCAATGAAAACAGTCTCCCAGAAGTCTATTCTGATCCAAATGTCTATTGCGGCTCAACCAGTGGATTAGAGATGAGTGTCGGCTTAGGAGATAATATTGCACTGAGTTAATGAATTGAATCAGAGTACAACCTTCCCTCTCTGGTGGGAGGAATTTATTCGTATCCAAAGAGGCAGCCCAGATCAGGGATTCCCAAAGCGTGTTTTGAGTATTCTCAGAGGCCTCTGGACTCTTTCAGGGCCCTATGAGGTCCAAGTCATTATTATAGTAATGCCAAGATACTATTTGTCTTTCTTACTCTCATTGTCTTATTAATTTGCAGTGGAGTTTTCCAGAGATGGCATGACTTGTAATACTGCAACAAATAAATCAGGAAGAAGATATGAGTATTCAGGTGTGTTAAGTTGAGAGGAATGTACAAAAGACACGTGCCACTCATACCACTTTTTTGTTTTTTGTTCTGGGAAATAGTCATTTTTATTAAAAATGTTGGACTTATGTTAGCACTGTTATTTTAAAATGGTTCTAAATTATAAACATTTTGAATGCAGCAAATATCAATAGACATATCCACAGAGAACCCTCATATGCAAAAGCTCTTTGTGGTGCTAAATAAATTGTTAAGAGGATACAAAAATCTGAGATAAAGCTCTTTGAGAATCACTGGTGTACACTCATGGCTAGGTATGCAGGCAAGGCAACCTGAACTTGAATCTTGGATTTCCCACTTCTGTGTGACTCTAGATAAGTTACTTAGCCTACCTAGGCATCGTTGTTGTGATCTGTAGATGTATTATCTAACCTAGAGATTTGCTGAGACAATTAAACGAAATAAGGCACTCTGGATACCTTGAACACTGTCTGCAATGCAGGAACGCTGAATAGTGACTAACTCAGGCTGGTGTTTCCAGTGTTGTTTGAGAACATTTAGATTTTTAGAAGGCATGGAAAACTCTTGGGAAAGAAGAAAAGTCATCCATGATCCAATTTCCCTGAAATAGTCACTGTTGGCCTTTTTTTGTATTTCTTTCCCATTTATTTGCTTGTGTCTCTGTGTTGGTGTGTCTGGTCTTTATAGAAATGTGCCTGGCACGGTCCATGCAACCCATGAGGATAGTAGGACGAGACATGGTCTTGAATGACTCGGGTATTAATGGAATGACTCACATCCCTTTTGATAGTCAATATATGAGACAGCAAACTAAATCTGCCTCCATTGATGGCCATTTAGAGGTCGTATGATTTTTCACCACCACAGATGATGTTATCATCGACATTGCCCGCGTCTCTGATTATTTTCCCAGGATAACTTTTCAAATGGGGAGTCATCGAGGCAGGAAGCTCTCTTTGGCCACTGCCAAGTTGTGATTTGAAAAGCTGGTATCCATTACGTTCTCTTCAGTCGTGTATGAAAATGTCCATTTCATGCCACGGGCGCTTGCTGGCATGCAAAAGTATTGTTTGAGTTTTAAAATTAAGTCATCTTGCTAGTGTGCTCTGAAGAAACAGCACCCCAATTTGAAATTCTGTGTGTTTTAAACGGTCAATCAGTAGTGTTCTTTGGAAAATTGGGTTTTCATGCTGTGAATTACCTCTGAATATATATTTAAATTGAGTTATGATTGTTCTCCTACTGATTTGTCGGAGAGCCAGAGCTTTTGCCTGTGAGAACCAGAGGCAATCTTTTTCTTGGTTCTTGGTTAGCACTTTTGAATTTCTAGAAGTCTGTTGAAATATTGTAGAAAAGTTTTTACATAATCAAATCTATTAATCTGCTTATGTAGTTTTGGGCTAGAAAGTCCATTTGTGACTGGCATTCTTTCATCTTCTTCTTTCTCTTCACCTGTGATAGTTACATAATCTAAGTGCTAACTTGAGACTATTAAGAGTGAAGGGGTCAAGGTTAACCTGTCAATCAGGTCATAGCTCGATGACCTCATTTGGAGGTATTATGGAGGCAAATAACTCACTGGAGGCATAGCACACACACTCTGCTTAGTCGTCCTGGTGACAAGACACACGGAACTGGACTAGAGGTCTGGAGTTGTAGGATTCATGTGGAGACCCATGCCAGTGCTTAGACGGGTTCACCAGACTTCCCACCCACTGGCCTCTGATTTTCCTGCATGTGTTGTGTGAGTATGAAGAGGAATTTGGAGACTGGTATTGGGCCTATGGGCTAATATTGAACTTATGGACATGAACTGGACTGAGCTGGGATGTT
>PVJH01043812.1:0-13384 GCA_004026705.1 Nesogale talazaci | reverse complement strand
GGGGTCCTGGAAGCCGGGGATCAACGGCTGGGGCCACCCCCCTCAGCCAGGCCCCGGGAGTGGGGTGGGGGGCCTCTGACCCATGCAGATGAGCAAGTGGCTTCAGATCATGGCCCAGGGCGACCCTGGAGACTGCGCCTCGTTCTCCAGTCTCTGTCCTTCAAGCCACAGGTCTCCGGGGCACCTGGTGGTGCCGGCACCCTGCCGTGCCAACCCCGGCCCTGCATGAGGGCGGGATGACAGGGTGGTCCTGATGTCTCCAAGGCCACCAGCCCACCAGCCTAGAGCCTCGCCTCGCCGGTGGTCCTCTCCGGTGGGCTCTCGGCTGCCCAGCAGGATGGGCACAGGGAGGGCGCTTCAGGCTCTTCAGAGGAGGGCCTTGAAGAGGAAGGAGAGGGAAGCCCCGCAGGAGAGGCCCAGGGCCAGGAAGAAGGTCATGAGGGCGCCGGCTACCTCTCGCTCATGTGGCAGCACCTGCCTGCAACACAGGGGTGGAGGACTCTCAGAGAAAGCTGCCGGCCCCCCGCCGCCCCCAGCTCAGCCCTCTGTTCCCCAGGGAACAGGCCACCCAGCCCTGCCCCAGCCTCCTCTGCCCCAGCCTCCCTGGCCACAGCCAGCCCACGTGTTAGTCCCTGCTTGGCAATATGGTCTTTCTTTTCTCTGCGTCTGTTTCCCCATCTGGAAACGCGGCCACTGCACAAGCCTTGAGGGTCTCCATTACGGGATTCCAGATCCCACCGCTGTCCCTGCCTTGACAAGCGTTTCTCAGTCTGTCCTTTCCTGACTCCAGCGCTCCCTGGATCCTCAGCTCTGCCCCCGTTAGACGGGAAACCCTCCCCCCTTTGGAGCAGAACCCTCTTCCCTTGCTGGGCGGAGAATGGGACAGCGCCCTCCCCAGGCCTGCAGGGCCAACAAGCCGTCCAGCCGACCTATTTCACAGAGGGAGACGAAGGCCCCAGAGGCTCTGCCATGCCCGAGGTCCCAAAAGGCTCTAGAGGGTGGCCAGCACCGCCTGAACTGGATCTTCCCGTCCACCTCTCTTTCCTCCCCCACCCCCCACTCCCAGATAACCAAGCCGTGTCCTCCCTGCCCCCAGACCTGGGCGCCAGGCACATGGTGAGGGACACCAGGTAGCCGTTGGAGATGGCGAAGAGCAGCATGAAAGTGATGAAGCAGGCGTCCTGGGGGAAGAGGGTGGAGAGCCGGGACCTCTCGGGCACGTTGCAGAGCATGAAGAGCGGCACGAACAGGAAGCGCAGGCAGACCAGCAAGGGCAGCACCCGGCTATCCTCGTCCGGCTGCGGGAGAGGACGGGGTGAGCGTAGACTCGGGGGACCCTTGGCGCAATGTGAAGCCGCTGGGGGGCCTGGGCCAAAGCCCCCTCTGCTTCCTGAACTCTGCCTTGGGTCCCCCCACCCCCTTTCCCCAAACCAATAGAGGCCTCACACAACGCCTGTGGTTTTCCAGCCAGGCTCCCCAGGGATCCCCCACCCCAGCCTGGAACGGAGAAGCTCCTCTGCAGGCTACTTCATTGCTTGTGTGCCCTGAGAAAGTTCCAGAGGAGACCACAGCCTGCCTAAACCCAGTTCGCCTCTGTGGAGTTCATCCTAACACATTCTGGCCTTCCAGGCCAGGGCTGACTTCTCAGACGCCGGTCATTAAGCCTGCCTTCCGCGGAGCTGATGGGTGGACTCAAACGGCCAAGCTTCCTATTAGTAGCCCGGCGCTGAACCATTCATACTCGGGGACGTCTTGAAAAACAGCTGCTGTTTCTGACGCAGTACTATTGGTCTCCCCCAGTCCGAGCAAAGAAGGGAGCAGACTATCTAATGGACTAAAGGACTGTGAGAACCGTAGCTTCCTCCATGAGCCTGAGACCAGGAGAACTAGATGGTACCCGGCCACCACTATTGACCACGCTGATGGGCGTCACCAGCGGCAGTCTTGGAAAGAGGGGGAGAAACATGTCGAACCAAACTCAAACTCAGCCATGGGCTGGACACATGGTCCGATAGAGGTGGCGGAACACCCAATGCTGTGGCTTAGACGCACGTCCAGCCCGGAACGGACCCTCGCCTCTTGGGCGTGGCGTTTTGGCCAAGCAACAGACAGGCCTCATGGTGGACAGGGCCCCCCGGGAGGAACATGAGCTTCAGAACAATCTTGCCCGAGACCAAAGGGGCCCCTAACCAGACAGACACGCGGTCCAGGAGCGGGTTCCCAGACTGTGAGTCTCTCCTGGAGCAGACCGTCTCGTCTTTTGCCCATGCAGCAGCGGGTGGATTTGAACCGGCAACCTCTCACTGATAGCCCGTCATCTACTCTGACCCATTATCCGCACCATCAGGGCAGCCTTCGTCCCCAGAGTTCAGGGGGCAGGGAGGGGCAGGACAGATGGAGGGGCCGGGGAGGGAATGGGAGGAACGCTGGGACATTGAGAAGCTGGTCACGATTATCAGGAAACAAAAAAAGTGTGTAGGTATCTGAATTCCCTCAACAAACGATGAGGGGTCACCCCCACAAAGGAGGCCCCATGTATCATCGGCTCTGGCTGGGACCTACTCTGTCAGGGGCTGACTTCCACACCACCAGGCCTGTCTTGCAAGGCACCTCTGGGGGACTTGAACTTCCACCCTGCAGGGGAGCATCTTAACTGCCTGCACCACCCAGGAACAGCACCTTGGCCAGCAGCACTGCAAACACCAGGAATCTTATGCAGCATCTTTGCTGATGCTGGAACATTCTCTGAAAACCAAGGGCTGGGTGAGGGGTGGGGACAGAAGGCTGCTTGGACAGGGTCTCTGCTTTCAAGAGGGTCGCAGAACAAGCCCTGGGTGGCATGCCTCTGTGGGCCAGGCACTCACTACCCACTGGACCAGCTGCCTAGCCCCCGAAACACTTGGGTTGGAGGGTGTGGCCGTCACCTCATCTGGTGTCAATGTGAGGATGCAGAATGTAGGGGTGGAGTCTAGTCTGTCTGTGGATCCGGAGCTAGCCAAGGAGACCTCTGGTGGACGTGGCCTTCTCCTCTGAGAATTCTGGGAAATGGGGTACATCCTTCTTGGAGGCGGGAGACACTATCTCTCTGCTCACTCCCTGGGAGACATACGGCAGCATGCGGATAGACCCTCAGTCCTGGAAATTGGAGGAGCCACGGGGAGACCCCTGCCAGTGCTGAGATGCTTCTACAGCCTCTGGATACACAAGACTCTGCACCCGCTGGCCTGTGATTATCCTGGCGTCATTGCACGTGCTTCGTGAGTCTGAAGAGGGCTTACAGATTGGTATCGGACATATGACCTTGCACTGGACAGGGCTGGGATGTTCCAATGCTCTCTTATGCAAATCTCTTTCCTATACGCATTTGTGTGCTTATGAATTTTTTCCTCTAGTCTGCCCAGACGAACACAGCGGGGAATGACTTTCTGGGTTCCTTCGTGCCCTTTGCACCCCTTGACGGCACCCTGAGGCCCGCCCGACAGCCCAGGCCGGCAGTGCTCACCCACAGGAAGTAGGAGGTCAGGCTGCGCCCCAGCCAGTCCATGATGTTGAAGAGCAGGAAGCAGCAGACCGGGTTGAAGAACTGGCCTGGGACAGAGCCAGAGCGGGTGACTCCTCCCATTCCTGACCCAGCTCCTCCCCGGCCCCCCGGCCCCCTCTGTTCCCCAGCACTCACTCCATTTCCCAGGGCCGGTGGAGCTGGTCACCATGGCGGTGATGGCGGGGAAGACAGACAGAGTGACTGTGAAGACCAACACAAGGCACAGCGCCGTCAGCCAGATCTGGGAGCCGGAGGCAGCGGTGTGAGCCGGCAGGCAGTCCTGGGGCCCCAGGTCAGCCCCAGCCCCCTGCCCCGCCGTGCCCAGACCCTCGGCTGCTGTTCTCTCAGAGCCCCCCTCCCCCCAGGCAGAGCTGAGATGGGCAGGACAGGAAGGCGCAGGTCGGGGAGGGGATGGGCGAAGAACCAAGACAAACCTTCCGGAGGACCGTGAAGACGGAAGGCTTGTCAGGCTCCGGGGGTTCCTCTGGCTCCTTTTCAGGGTCCAGGGCCAGCGGCAGGGCTGCCTTCTGGGGGCTGCTGGGGATTCCGTTCTTCTCGTCTGGGGTGCATGGGGAGCATGCGGTCACTGTTCTCCTCAGAGCCAACACTGAACACGGCTCAGCGGTCCTCCTCCAGGCCAGGGGCCCAAGAGGAAACGGTTGACACCCGATTCCTACGCAGACAAGACCCAGGGCCTCGCCGCCGCCGCCCTGACTCCATGAGTGACTGAGACGAGGGTTCGGCGGAGAGGCAGGAAGGGCTCCCCACACACCGCTTGGAGGACGTGGGAAGCCAGGGCTTCACAGTGTGCTTTTTCTTTTTTATATTACTCTTTTTTTTCTTTTTGGCATCACTGCCCTGGTGGGAGTGGGAGGCCCAGCTTTGCTCCCGGAGAGCTGCTGCTGGATTTGAACTGCCAACCCTGTGGGCCGCAGTCACACACACAACCACTGCGCCACCGGGGCTCAGCCCACGATGTGCTTTGAGATGCATTTCCATCCAGAGCTTGCACCCCCCAAGCCTCCCTGTCTCCCCGTTTCAGAGAGGAGGAAACTGAATCCCAATCGGCCCTAGGGGTGCCCACCCCAACACTCCCTCCCTCCCTCCCTCCCCGGGGCCTCGGTGTGGTCACCACCAAGGGGTGCTGCGATGACGCCCCCTGGGCCTTGGCTGCAGGGCTGAGGTGTGGCCTCGGACTCCCCTCTTGCTGCTGTCTCTGGGCCGGGGTGCTCAGGTCTCCCAGCACCCCTGCCGACCCCAGGACTCACCTGCCTGGAGGAGCTCGGTTTTTGTCTCCAGCTCCTGGGCTGGGGCCTGCAACGGCTTCTTGGCCAGGTAGAAGCGGGCAAACTCCTGCAAGAGGAAGCATCGTGGTGCCCCTGCCTGGACCCTTCCCCACACTGTTGGCTTTGAGGCTGGGACTCCCTCAGGGGCCTGCTCCGTTGGGGTCAGGGCTGGGCCTGCCCCTCTGACCTTCTTCGGTGCGCCCTGGGAAGCTCTGAACGAGGCTGCCAGGCCGGGCGACTCACCAGGTGCGGCAGGCTCAAGTAGCAGAGGATGGATAACAGGATGCCGACACAGGGGGTGATGAAGTAGCCCAGGGCAGAGGTCTGGGCATCCACGCCACCTGCCGTGGAAGCGCCAGCTGCAGAGAGCCACCTGGCCCCCAGGTTCCCCCAGGGCCTCTTCCCAGAATGCACTCCTCGGGTTCGCTCACTCCCGGCCCCCTCGATTCCTCCCATCCCTGTTGAGATCCGCCCTCCCTCTCCCTCCTGACAGACCCCCAGACCCATCCTCCTCTCCTTCCACTTTCCCCTCTGCTGGTATTTCTTTTCTTTTTTTTAAATTTTTTTGCTTTTTTGGGCATCGCTGCTCTCCGGTGGTGGGAGTAGGAGGCCCAGCCCCACTGCTGGAATTGAACCTCCATCCCAGTGGGCCGCAGTCCCGTGCACAACCACCACGCCACCAGGACTCAGCCCCTCTGCTGGTATTTCTTACCAGCCCTGATGGCACAGCGGGTATGTGTGAGGCTGTTACCCACAAGGCCAGCAGTTCTAAACCGCCAGCTCCTCCCTGGGAGAAAGACGAGGTTTTCTCTTCCGGCAGAGAGTTACAGTCTCAGACACCCCCAGGGGCAGTCCTACCCTGATCAGGTCCCCAGAACTAAGACACCTGGGCCTCGCCCCCTCCCGGACCCGCCCTCAGCCGCCCGGCTCACTCACTGGCCATCGACAGGAGCATGGCGAGGGCGGCGAAGATGCCGGCCAGACCCTGGCCGCTGAGGAAGAGCGTGCTGTAGGTGGAGGGCATGGTGCCCAGGAGCCCGAACAGGCTGCCCTGCAGGACTGCGCCGAAGGCTGTGGGTGGTGACAGGCCACCTCAGTGCAGGGCACAGTGGGTGGTGGGTAGGCGGGGTGAGCAAGGGCTTCAGTGTCTTCCCTGGGGCCATCGGCACCAAGGGGGCAGCTGCCTTTCCCCCCCTCTTGAAGGTGCTGGGGCGGTGGGGGCTGCAGGCCCAGGGGCATTGTGCTCACAGTTGATGAACCAGATGGAAGCCATGGTGACGGAGAAGAAGGGTCCGGGCCTCATGTCCACCTTGACCAGCGCCGCCGTCAGGGCAAAGAGCAGCAGGACCATCAGGAGGCTGCCCAGAATCCGCACCGTCTCTGGGACACTGCCAGGGCCAGTGGCCGGCAGGGTCAGCAGGGCCAGGCCGTGGGGGGTAGGGGGAGGCAGGGAGGGTGGGAAGAAAGGTGATCTTCCTTGGGCAGAGGGGGGGGGGGGCTCTCACCGCTGGTACAGGAAGGAATTGAGGAACGTGAAGAGCAGCAGGGGCAGCTGGGACAACAGCGTCACCCAGTTGTTGAAGTTGAAGGCGTCTGTGGGGCCGGTGTGGTTGGTGCCCGGGGTCCCGGCTGTGCTGTTAGCCCCTGCCAGCCGCCCCTGGAAGTACTGGCAGGATGCGGGGGAGGTGCAGGGTCACCCAAGCCTCCTCGTACAGAACGCCCTGGGGAACCTCCTGCCTCCTCCCCTCCCCTGGCTTGTGGTCGCCTGGTCAAGGTCTGCGTCCTCACTGTGCTGCCTGGGCACCTGGCACAGAGCGCCGTGAACAGGCGCTGATCTGGACAGCCGAGGGCTGGCACGGAGCCCAAAGCAACCCCAGCAGGAGGCCCGGTCTCTCTCTGGTGGCCCTCCCTCCCGTGGCCTGGTTCCTGCCCATCCTTGATTCCCTCTGGGGGTGGTGATGGAGGGTCGAGAATCGGCAGGTTCACAAGCACCAGCCACTCCACAAGAGAAAGAGCAGCCTTTGCTCCGGAGGAAGAGAGCCTCTGAGACCACAGGAGGGCCGGGCTCTGGCCGTGGTGCTGACCACAGCATGCCACCAAGTCACCACACTGCCCTGGGGCCCTGAGTCCCCTGAGAACCGACCCACATGGGGGGGTGGGTTCCAGCAGGGTCCCAGGCCCTGTCTCCCGCTCCGTTCTGGGAGTCAGGACTCCCCGGGCTCCTGACTCTCCCTGAACAAGCTGCCGGGTTTCCTTGGAGCACGGTGGACCCCACTTGGAATGGCCACCCCGCTTCCTCCCCTTCTCCACTCTCCCATCCCTCCCCACCAGATTGATTCCTTGTCACTCTTCTAAGATGCCCACTCCCCCTGGTCCCCATGGGCGGGCACTGCCCTCAGCTTGGCATGCTGCCTATCCGGTTCTATTTCCAATAGCTCTTGGGTCCGCTCAGGACCCAGGCTGGGGGTCACCACCAGACGACCCAAGGCAGTGTGGTCCGGACGACAGGTTAGCCAGCCCGTTTGTCTCTGCAGTTCCTTGAAGGAATGGACGCCGCCCCTTGAGGGCAGAGACTGTCCTGCGTCCCTGTGCTCAGCTGGGTGCCCGGTCCACCGCCCACCCGGGAGGCTTGCGACATCCGGGTCCCCTGACCGACGCCAAGTCAGGGCACGGTGGAGTAAACCAGAGGCTCACAGCTCGCTCGCTTTTGGCGCCTCTGGCCCAGGAATCCCGCTGGACAGGAAAGTGCAGTGCGTGTGGAGGGGTGGGGAGGGGAGGGTGGAGGGCGAGGGGCTGGGGAGGGGCAGCTCTGCAGAAGCCGCCTCGAGACCCCGAGGAAGCGGGGCGCGGGCATCTCCCAAAGTTGGGGTTCCCTCCAGCGGCCACGCGAGGGGCGCGTGGACACCGACACCCGCTCCCCACCCCCACCCCGGTGCCCCGCGGACCCAGCGCGCCATGAGGACTCCCCCGCGGGGGCTGCGGTCGGGGAAAGCGCCCTCCGGGAGGAAGGGGGGGCCCTGGGGTCCCCGCGGCTGGCTGGAAGAAGGGATGGCTTTGTGGCCCCCGGGGGGCTGTCACTCAAGCGCGGGGCTCACCGGGATGGCGGTGATGAAGAAATTCCAAGGCAGGAGGGTGCCCAGGCCCAAGACGAAGAAGCTGATCCCGACCAGGTGGTAGCTGCGCGATCAGTGGGGAAGGTCACCCTGAGGACTCCGGGCCGCCTCTCCCGCCTCCCGGGCGCCCCTCTAGAGGGCGGACTACAACTCCCATCAGCCTGGCTGGGCGGCCCAGGGCGACGGCTGATGGGAAATGTAGTCCGGGGGGGGGTGTCTTGGCGCGCCCAGGCGCGTCCAAAGGGAGCGGATCGCCTCGCCTTGGGTGCCCCCCAACCCTGGGTCCCCACACGTCCCCCGCCCCGCCCCCACTCACCCGTCCTTCGGGGTATCGCCCCGCGCCATGGCCACCGCGGCGGGATGCGCGCAGAGGGAGCGGGAGCCGCACGCGCAGCCCCGCCGGGGCCGAGGGCTGGACCCCCGCGGGCTGGGTCCTGCAGGCGGCGGCCCCCGGCCGGGGGGTCGCGGCTCCCGGGAGCGGGCGGGCTGGAGAAGGCGGGCTCCGGCAGGGAGCCCCGGGCCAAGGCCGGCCGGTCTCCCGCTCGGCAGGCTGCGCCCTCGGCTCCGCCCCCGGGGCGGGGACAGAGGATCGCATCACCCGGCTCGCCCCGCCCCCGCAGGGACCCCCGGCCCCGCGCGCCCAGCCGGCTCCCCGCCCTGCCCACCCCGGGGCGCGGCCGGCGCCACTGGCCGGGGAGGGTCGCCCCGCCGCCGGCCCTTCCAGCCGCGCCGCCCCCCCCCCCGGCCCATGCTGCGCGGCGGGGGGCCGTCCCTGCCCCAAGGTGGGGTGGAGGTGGGGGGCCCCCACTTACAGCACCTGGAACTGCCAACCGAGCCTCCTGGGGGGAAGGGAATTGGGTTGGGGGGCGCCGCGTGCGCGTGGGTCCCAGGCCTCCGCCGAGGGCGCACTAGGGCGGGCCCCGACCCGCGAGCAGGTGTCCAGGAGGGCGCATCTGTCGGCGGCGGTCCGAGGGGGCTGCGCCGAGCGAGCCCCTAGCAGAGGGGCCCGGGGGCCTGGGGCGGGGGGCGGGGGTCTGCGGCAGACCCTCCCGGTCCCTGCCCGAGCGCGCAGCCTGGGCCTGCAGGCTTGGGGGGGCCTTCCCGGGGGCGGCGAGGCGCAGCTGCGCAGGGAGCGCGCGGAGCCCCGGGGGGTGGGGGGTAGGGTGGGGGGAACGGACGCTGCAGGCTGGGCTTCCCCGCCACCCCTTTGTCACTTGTAAGCAAGGAAGGTGACTTTGGGCGGCCCACCCTGTTAGATGTATCAAGATGCGCCTTTATCTATCTATCTATGTATCTATCTATGTATCTATCTCTCTATCTCTCTATCATCTTATCTCTATTTCCTATGAAGAGCTTTGGAAAGATCGCAATGGTTTTAGACCTACAGAGACACGACCCGGATTAAAGGCTTATTGAGGACCTGGGAGGGGAGGGTGGAGGAAAATGGAGAGCTGATAAGGAGTATAGAGAAGACCTCGATGTTCCACGTCCTGGAACGGATGGCCGTGATGCTTGGACAGGTGTTTTTTAAAAAAATCAATTTACTGGGGGCTCATACAACTCTGATCACAATCCGCACAAGCATCCATCGTGTCAAGCACATTTGTACCTTGCCCTCATCATTCTGAAAACGTTGGCTTTCCATGACTCCTCATTTTTTCCTCCCCCCTCCCTCATGCACCCTTGATAATTTATAAATTATTGTCATGTTGTTGGACAGCTCTTTTTTTTTTAGGGGGGGGGGTCATCACTGCTCTCCAGCGATGGGAGGAGGAGGCCCAGCCCCACTGCTGGAATTGAACCTCCGTCCCAGCGGGCCGCAGTCCCGCGCACAACCACGACGCCACCGAGAGCTCAGCCCTGGACAGCTCTTTTTAAAAAGAATCATTTTATTGGAGACTCATACAACTCCCATCACAATCCATCCATCCATTTTATGCACAGCACCTTTGTACGTTTGTTGCCATCATCATTCTCAAAACACTTTGTTTCCACTTCAGCCCCTTATCAGCTCCTCATAGTTCCCCTCTTTCCCTGCTCCCCCTCCCCCACAAACCCTTGATAATTCATAAATTATTATTATTTTGTCATATCATACACTGTTCGATGTCTCCCTTCATTTACTTCCCTGTTTTCCATATCCCAGAGAGGAGGCCATATGTAGATCCTTGTAATCAGTTCCCCCTCTCTACTCCACCTTCCTTCCACCCTGCCAGTATCGCCACTCTCACCACTGGTCTTGAAGGGATCATCTGTCCTGGATTTCCCATGTTTCTGGTTCCTATCTGTACCAGTGTACATCCTCTAGTCTAGCTAGATTTGTAAGGCAGAATTGGGATCAAGATAGTTGGTGGGGGGGGGAAGCATTTAAGAACTAGAGGGGGAAAAAAGAACTAGAGAAACAGGCTAAGCTCTGGTGGTGTAGTGGTTGTGCACGGGACTGTGGCCCACTGGGACGGAGGTTCAATTCCAGCAGGGGGGCTGGGCCTCCTACTCCCACCACCGGAGAGCAGTGATGCCCCCCCCCCAAAAAAAAGAACTAGAGAAAAGTTAAATATTTCATTGTTGCTACACTGTTGTACCCTGACTGGCTCATCTCCTCCCCAAAACCCTTCTGTAAGGGGATATGGCTTCACCTACAGATGGGCTTTGAGTCCCCAATCTGTACTCCAAATGATATTTTTAGTTCTTTGATGTCTGATATCTGATCCCTTCGACACCTCATGATCACACAGGCTGGTGTGCTTCTTCCACGTGGGCTTTGTTGCTTCTCTGCTAGATGGCTGCTTGTTTACTGTCAAGCCTTTAGGACCCCAGACGCTGTTTATCTTTTGATAGCCGGGCACCATCAGCTTACTTCACCACTTTTGCTTATGCACACATGTGTCTTCAGAGATCGTATTGGGAAGGTGAGCATTACGGAATGCCAATTTACTAGAACAACATGTTCTTGCATTGAGGAAGTACTTGAGTGAAAGTCCACTGCCCATCTGCTGTCTTACTACTAATCCTATAAGTATATGCACCTAGATCTGTTTCTCCATCATCATTTATAAATATGTTCACCTCTGTACATGCCTGTATTTAGTCCTCTATAAATGCCCTTTACCCCCCAGTTCCTTTCTCTATTTCCTTTTACTTTCCTCTTGTCCCACTATCATGCTCAGCCTCCATTTGGGTTTCAGTATTTTCTATCTATCACATGACTCTTGATCAATCCCTATCAGGTCTCTCACACCCACCTGTCACTGATTTTGAATCATTTGTTCCGTTATGCCTGAGTTGGTCAACACCACTTCACCATCTCCCATGTCACCCCTCCCAACCATCAGTCCCATTGTTTTCTCCTGCAGACTGTTCATCCAGCCTATCTTATCTAGATAGACTTGCAGAGATAATAATACGTACCAAGAAGACAATAAGACAATACAAGATGAAGCGACCAAAGAAAGCAAAAACAAAAAACAAAAACAAAAACAAAAAAAACGATGACAACAACAAAAGCCCTAATATCCAGGAAAAAAATGTATAAATAAGTAAAATAATAGGAAAAATAATAACAAAAGAAAAACCTGTAGCTAGTCCAAGGTCCGTTCGTTGACTTCCAGGAGTGGCCCCTGGTTGACTCAGATGGGGTGCCACACCCTGGCCCCAAAGTATAACCTTGACACTCCCTCAGGAACTCCATGCCCTGCTCTCTCAGATTCTCTGCTTTATGCCCTTAGTGTTTTGCCTCAGTGTGGTGGGTGTTAGACTGGGTAAAGTCCCTGCCTCTCCATTGTTGCCCTGTAGGGCCTTGGGTCAGCAAGGGACGCTGTGTTTCAGAGTGGAGCCGGTCATAGGGGCCTCTCTGTGCACTGGCTGTTCTGAGTGAGGATATCTTCCTCAAGACTCGGTGGGCCAGGATGCGCTCAACGCTTTCTTCCTCCCCCTTCATTTGCTGTCCTGTGCGCTGGTCAGGCGTGATGGACAGCTCTTTTTAAAGTGACAGAACGTCGAAGTGTAGGAGAGGTGAATTATGCAACGATTAGAAATGATAATCATAGTTTCAAATAAATTTGCCCCCACCCATTCCCACAACTTTTACGAGCGAGTATGGTTTCTTGGATGTCGTTCTACAATTCTGGTCTTGGGTCATTAGTATCCGGCGGTCAAATCTATACTTGAGATGGCTCCCAAATTCACGCAATACTTGTCATTTTCTGGTGGGTGGATCAATCTGGGGCAGAATCAGGCACAGATTAGGCGATTTCCTCTGGTTTCATGAAATTAAGTTTCTATTTGATGTCCTTTTTTGGGGGGGGGGGGGAAACACTGCCCTGGTGGGAGTAGGAAGCCCAGCCTTGCTCCTGGAGAGCTGCTGCTGGAATTGAACTGCCAACCCTGTGGGCCGCAGTCCCGCACACAACCATTACGCCACCAGGGCTCAGACTGAAATACTTGTCATTTTCAAGGACCTACTTTTTTTGTTTGTTTATTTGTTTGGGGGAGCATCACTGCCCTCTGGTGGTGGGAGTAGGAGGCCCAGCCTTTTGCTCCTATGGAGCCGCTGCTGGAATTGAACCTCTATCCCAGTGGGCCGCAGTCCTGCGTACAACCACTACGCCACCAGGGCTCAGACCTCAAGGACTTACTTTTTTTTTTTTTTTTAAGGCATCACAGCCCTGTGGTGGTGGGAGTAGGAGGCCCAGCCTTTGCTCCTGGGAGCCGGAATTGAACCTCCATCCCAGTGGGCCGCAGTCCCGCGCACAACCACTACGCCACCGGGGCTCAGCCAAGGACTTACTTTAACTTGAATTTTCTTCAACTTCATCATGAACTTACATGTGAGCAATTAATTGATCCTCTGGATCTGGCCTTCTTCTGACTGATAACACTGACCTTCTATATCTGGTGAGGTCCACACGTATAGTGGACATCTATGTTGTTAGGGAGAAAGAGTATTTGTAATTAAGAAGTTCTATCACGCCATCTTCCAGGCCATCTATCGCCAAGATCATATTTCCCAATTAATGACCAAATTTATTTATTTCCAGTTTTCACATTTTGATCACCAATACTTATCAATACATCCTGATTGTCTGTTTAATTAATTTCAGAAAGAAGAAGTTAGTAGACTCAGTGTCTTCATCATTGGCTTAGTGGCTGGCAGGTAAAATTGAATAATAGTATGAATTGGTCTACCTTGTGGCGGTACAAATGTCATCCTGTCACTAAGCACGTGGTGCTTCAGGCTGTATCTCGAAATATTCTTTTTGATGGGAGACTGTCACCCTGCTCCTCTTCAGTGTGTCGCTTCTGGAAGCACAGACCACATGGTTGTCCGATTCAGAGTGGGCAGTGCAGTCCACTCCAGCTCGGTAGTGCCTCCGATATGAATTTCTGAGTGTTCCGTGGCATTTGTGACGGCCTCCATCTTTCCTAGACTCCTGTACCGCACACTC
>PVJH01043811.1:0-13261 GCA_004026705.1 Nesogale talazaci | reverse complement strand
TAAAGTTAAGAAAACCTAGAAAGTAAAACAAATATATAACAAGGTGAGTAATACAACTAACCAAACGAAAATAGCAAAATTCAAACCCACTGCTGTCAAGTTGATTCCACTTCATAACCACCCTCTTTAGGGTTTCTGACGCTGTGTGTATATTAATGGGAACAGACAAAACCCTAACCTTAACTGCTCTTGAGTTGATTCCGACTCACAGTGATCCTTCAATGAAGTAGACCTGCTCTTTGGGGTTTCTGAGACTTTAAATCTTTACAAGAGGAGATAGCCTCATTTTTCTACTGTGCAGGGTAGGTTTGAACCACTGACCTGTGGGTAGAAGTTCAATAGGTAACTTATTCTGCCTCCAGAGCATCCTACAGGAGCAGATAGCCTTTCTTTTCTCCTTAGGAGTGGCTGGTAGGTTTAGACCACCGACCTCACAGAGAGCTGCCCGGCGCCAGGCTCCTTGAGGTGAACAGTAGGAGGGAGAAAATTAAGAGAATCGATCAGGAACTGAGTCTTGAACTTCAGAACAAGAGAAGAGAGAAGATAGCCATGAGGCAACTGCCAAGTTCCACCTAAACCAGAAACCAAGCCAGCTGCCACCAAACCTTGCTGACTCTGTGGTAGTCTCTGTGTGGGGGGGGTAGAATTGCACTTCCCAGGGGTGTCATGGTATGATCTTTGCGAAGCAGGTGGCCTGATCTTTCTTCAGAGGCACTGCTGGGTCAGTTTGACCCGTCAGTCTCTTGACTAGTAGTCTTGACAGTGATTTCCCAGAACTGAAGGACGAGTCCCCCAAGCAAAAGGAGCCACCACCTACCCAGCACTGGATGATAAAGATCAGGCATAAAGATAAGAGGTGGAGGGGGGTGGGAGGGCAGCACAAGTGTTGCTTCAAAAGGCTTGGCAATCAGAAAGGCATCATTGGCTTCTTAACAGAACTTAAAAGCGAGAAGAGGACAGAGCAGCGCCTTTCAAATTCCTGGGGGAAGCCCTTCTAACCTTACAGTGGTGTTGCCAGCACCATCAGTCAGGGGTGAGGATCAGGCCAGGACACTCACCGAGAGATGGGCCTCCACAGCTATCCATTGTCATAGCCTTCCCCTCGGAAGGGAGCTGGCAAAACGGAATCACAGTGGGGGTGTGCAGGAGCCTGCTCGGCCCAGGGCCAGAGGGGTCGGTGAAAGGAGATGATGGATGGTTCCAGACAAAAGAAGAACCCTCACTGTTGAGTCCGATCCAGCCTGTTTACCCTGTAGGGTATTTGTGAAGCCAAACTGACCCAAAGGTTTTCTGAGGCTGCAAATATGTATGGAAACAGATGGTCACCTCTTCTGCTGAGCTGCTTGCCCAGCTTAATCCACTGTGCCACCAGGGCGCACCGAGAGAGGTGAGGGTTACAAAAAATGAAGAGGTGGGAGTATCGGTTACCTGAATAGTGATTTTACATTAAGCTGGAGTCTTCTCGAGAAGCATTCAACGGCCTTTTGTCAGTTAATTGTACTGTGGTGACCTCGGTGTGGGAGGTTCTGCCGACAATATTTCATATACCAGCAGGGTGTCCCAGGATGGGCATGTTTTGTTAGATCCTTCGGGAGAGAGATATCCCTTGGTCGGTCCTTGACTCCGCGTGAGAAAGAATGCACGCCTTGGTTTGTGATCCAAGTGAGTTTTGTGAAAGTTAGAAGTTTCAGGTTTACATGGATACCCAACAGGGTCCCTCACCATGTACAGCCTGCCTAGACGCCGCTCGGGAAGTCACCCACTCCTGTCTTTTCAGTTCTTTTGCAGGGAGGCATGGTTGTCAACCCTAGTCGATCCCAATTGGCTAAATTGAATTCACCTGATCCAGGTGGGCTAATCCAGGTGCAGCACCCACTCAGGTGTACCTCCCCCTCCTGGCCAGAGCCTAAACCTCTGAGCATGCTTAAAGTACCATCCTTACCTGACCAGGAGCTCGAACCGCACAGTTTCAGCGAGCTTCCAGGCTGAGACAGGCGGCAGGACACCCTGGCGGTCTGCTTCTGAAAGCGGCTGATGAGAACCGGCAGAGCACCCCCAGCAGAGTGGCCTGAGCATGTCCTCAGGAGGTGCATCACTGGAGGAGGATGGGGTGTCAGTCCAGCAGCAGGCCAGCGAGAGTGGGACCACCTCTGAGAGATTGGTTGGCTTCAGTAGCCCCACACGGGAGTCAGATCATGAGGGTGGCCCAGGGCCTCGCAACGTTTAGTTCTGTTGCACACGAAGTTGTCTGAGGTGGAGTGGTGATGGCGTTATCTTTTTCTATGTGTCCACGGAAGAAGGAGCCCTCCTACTAGCACTGTCTAGTAGGCATAGGACTGCTAACCTCAAGGTCAGTGGTTCACCCCACCAGCTGCTCCTCAGAAGACAGGAGGCTATCTGCTCTCATACAGATTCACAGCCTCGGCAAGCCCCAGGGGAAATTTTAAGGGTCTCTCTGCATCAAAAAAGAGTCTCAGGGACTGGGTGTTCCTCGGAAAAATGGCAAATGAGCAAATAATCACACCCTCAGTGGCAGGAACAATAGAATGCTTCAGAAATGAAACAGAAGCTGATGGCTTAGCTGTCAATGCTTAGCAAGTAACTAATAAAAGCTCCGATACGTTGAAGTAAGTCAACTGAGTCCTTATCTACCAGAATTGAAAGTCAGTTTTCAGTTGATAACACAAGAAAACCACTCACTGATGAAGGCAAGCTTTTCCCAGCGACCCTGCAGCACAGGGCAGCCCGCCTCGGTGGCCATCTGAGGTGAACACTTGATGGGGGCAGACACCCTCTTTTTCCTCCTGGGTCGCAGCTGGTGGCTTCAAACCCCCAAGCTTGCGACTAGCAGCCCGGTGTGTGGCTCACTCCAGGTGCCCTCTGCTTCTGAGCCCTTTCTCTCTCCCCCTTCAGAAGCTCCCTCCCTCCCCTGACCTGAGGAGATGTGGTCCCACCCCCTTTCTGGAGTAGTCTCACTGGGCACATGTGCATCCTGGGTCTCTGCGTCCCTGGGGGCGAAGTCACCTACCTGACTCTTTCTCCCTGAGATGATAAGCTTCGGTGTTACCTAATCCTTTGGGGCACTTAGGGGCACGTGTTTTTATTCTTGAAATACAACAGAGTAGCAAGCAAGGGTCAATTCTAATAACATAGAATAAGGCATAGAGATAGTTCACAATGTCGTTTTGTTGTTGTTATTTTCTTGCCACGTAACTGATGTAAGTTTCTCTTGGGAATTGAATGGGCCAGGTCTTGTGGCTTCATAGTACAGTGGTGCAGTAGGGGAGGCTATGGTGATCATTTATGAAGTTTCTCCCCTTTTCCAGATTTAGGAATGGCTTTCACTTGAAAAGGAGGAACTGTCCCTGGGGCTTTCTAGGCTCTCATCCTTACAGCACCAGATCACCAGGGCTTGCTCCTGGGGAGCCGCCGGGAGGGTTGGCACAGCTAGTCTGTGGTGCAGCAGCTGCCTGCTTAATGGCGGAGTTGCCAGGGCACCTCGGGTCAGGGCTGGGGCTCGGGGCCTCAGCGTTCCAGGTTGCTGCTTTCTCCAAGCGGTAGCAAGGGGGGTTCTGACCCGATCCAGATGGGCTGTTCCCGCTCCCCACCTGCTGCCCCTGTACCTTGACTTCGGCTCCAGGATTTGAACTCGCAGCCTCTGGCACCCCTTCAGCCTGGATGGGGACGGAGTGGGAAATCGGCTCACGTGTGTTGAGTGGCTACTCTGTGATCGGCCCTGCAGTGCCTTCTCTGTGTTACCTTAGTTTAGCTCACTCGTTTTTTTTTTTAAATAAATCATTTTATTGGGGGCTCTTACAGCTCTTAGAACAACCCATACATCAGTTATATCAAGCACATTTGTGCTTATGTTGCCATCATCATTTCCAAAACGTTTTCTTTCTACCTGAGCCCGTGGTGTCAGTTCTTTTTTTACCCCTCCTTGCCCCACTCTCGTGAACCTTGATAATTTTTTATTATTAAACCTAGATTATTTTTATTTTCATATCTTACACGGTCTGCTGTCCTCCTTCACCCACATTTCTGTTGTTCATTGCCCCTACATCAGTCAATGCGATCTTTCTCCCTCTTCTCCCACACCTTGCCCCTACCCTCATGGTATCACTACCCCCATTACTGTTTCGGAGGGGTTATTCTGCCCTGGACCAGTGTACTTGCTCTGATCTCTCCAGATTTGTAAGATACAACTGGGGTCATGATGGGGAGGGGGCGGGGCATTAAAAATCTACTCTAGAGGAATGTTGTGTGTTCCCTCGAAGCTGCAATTCACCCTGACTGACTTGTTCCTTCCTGTGACCCTTCTGTGGGTTGATTTCCAACTGTCTACAGATTGGCTTTGGATCTCCATTCTGACCCCCCCCCTCGTTCGCCTTGAAATAGTTGTTTGTTTGGGGTTTTTCTGATGCCTGATATCATAGACACCTCATGATTGCACGGGTTTGTGTGTTTCTTCTGTGCGGGCTTTTTGCTTCCCGACTAGATGGCTGCTTGTTTAACTTCAAACCTTTAAGACCCCAGACACTGGGCAGCATCCGTTTTCTTCGCCACATTAGCTTATGCACCCATTTTGTCTTCAGAGATCATGTTGGAAAGATGAGCATCACAGAATGCCAGGTTATTAGAACAAAGTGTTCTTGTGTTGAGGGAGGACTTGAGTAGAGGCCCAATGTCCATCTGCTGTCTTAATACTTAACCTATAGATATCTTACATAGAGCTATATCCCCATCATTATATATTGATATATTTATTTAGGTGCATACCTATATTTATAACTTTATAAATATCTTTTGCCTCCTAGTACTTTCCTCTATTTCCTTTAGTTTCCTCCTGTCTCACTATCATGCTTGACCTTTGTTCAGCTCTCTGTACTTCTCTCAACTACATTGTCCTACAGAAGAACAATGTGACAGGGTAGTCTGCTTCTTTGTACCTTAGCCCTCAGGAACCTGTGGAGTCCTTCTACCCTGTCTTATGTGCCCCCAACCCACTGCCATCAAGCCATCCCTTATAGGGTTCTTGGAATGATTAGAAGTCTTTATAGGAGCAGACAGCCATATTTCTCTTGTGGGTGGATTTGAATGGTTGACTGGCAGTTCATGTCCAACCCCCAGGCTACCAGGGCCCCTTACCCTGCCTTACTCAGTTACTCATGGCAGTAGGTTTGCATTGCATTATTGCTGTCTCTTGGTTAGTCTGTCTTCAACATGCACACTCTTTTGTTCTGCCCCTTGAGATGCCCAGTGAGAGGGGACTTTAAACATCCGCCACTGCTGCTGGCCCTAGGATGGTCCAGTCTTGCTTTTGGTCTTGTCTCTGTGTGTAGGTAAACATAGTCGTCTCATCCCTTACCTCCTTTCCACCTTCATGGGTCTGCAAGGCTTGCGCTCCTGTCTTGACCCGTGTGTAATTCAGGCCCTGTCCTCCCCCGCTTCAAGTGCTTCTTGGGCCCAAGGGTATTTTCCCTCATATTTTCCCTTAGTTTAAGAATTATGTGTCATCCTTCATCAATCATCAGAATGAGGTTCTTTGGTCCATTTTCTTGCTCACAGGCAGGGTTACAACTAAACTCAAGACAGCCATCTTCCTTTTATTAATTGGAGGGACTCTCTCCCCCTCTGTACTGGGAACCCCCCTGTGGTCCAGGCTCTCCTGTGGCATCTGGACCATCCTTCTCCAGAGTGTAAACAGGATGCTGGGCTCTGTGCACAGCGAGGCCCTTCCTCTTGGTCAGTGCCACCCTGATTTCTTTGCTTGTAATGCTTTGTATGGGGATATGAAATGGGACAAAAATAGAAAGGAGAAGAAAATCTGTATCCGATAAGCTGTCTTCAGAGTTAGGCCTCTATTTTGTTTCATAATTTGCTGAATAAGCTTTCTAGTTAATAGTGGGAAGATTTCAGCAAGGCATCAGATTGGTTTGAAGTCTTTGTGTGTGTGACACACACACACAGTCTTTGTCATTTGGAATCCTGTGGCAACAGACAGGACAGCATGCTGCTGCTGAGGGCTCAGCTATGGCTCCGTAGCCATCTTCCTCTGATCCTCAGCCTGTGCCATCATCCGAGCCACGAGAAACCGGTGGTGGATTAGTCTGGGTGAACTAGGGAAACAAATCCACAGAAACTCATATGTATAAAAGAGAGTTTTATATCAAAGGTAAGTAAAGGCACATTCAGAAAGCATCCCAACCCCATCCAGTCCAAGCCCATAAGTCCAACATTAGCTCATATGGCCAACACCAATTTACAAAGTCCTCCTCAATCTCACAAAACTCACACAGTGACGCCAAGTGCAGGAGGAAAGGCGAATGAATGAGCGTGTCAGCATCTCAGCACTCGCAGGGGTCACCACGCGGTGGCTCCAGCTCCCAGGGCTGCATGGGGATGGTCCAGGTGGCTTCTCCTCAGGCATGTCTCACAGGAAGTGAGCCTTGCCAGCTGAAGCAGGGACCTGGCTAAGGCAGCTGCATCCTGGGCCGACCATCAGAAAGCAAGAGACCCGAGAACTAAAAAGGTGAGGTTCACCGAGCCATTAACCTCTCCATCCTCCAATGAATCCCTCCCGTGTTTCTCAGCCAGGTTGGCGCAATAAACCTCACCTCTCAGCTGGCTCTGTTCTTGCTGTGCTTGTCTGGGAGCTCTGATCTGCACACAGCGCAGAGCCCCGAGCCACCAGGGAGGTCACTCATCTCCAGACGGAGGGGAAGATCGCAAACCCTGCTTTTGTTCTTCCTCCCTTCCCAGGGTCAACCTGTCCTGAGAAAGCATTGGGCCCATTCATATCAGAGGGGTTTGGGATTGGCCCTGACAACTGCGGTATGAAAACCGGACCATTTCTCAGTTGTTTACCACATTGGACAGAACTTTCTCTTATTCACAAGGGCACCCCCTATTTTTAGCAAGGAGAGATATGAAGGAGCTGGGAGAATGCCAGAATCCAGTGTGATCCCTGCCTCCGGGGAGCTCAGGAACAATGCAGAGAGCCCAAGATGGACCCTGGCACACTCCTGCAAGACGCGCCCCTGGGCACTGGTCTTCTGAAAGGCATAGCGATGGGAAGCTTTTGTAAAGTCTCTGGGCCTAGCTTCGTTTTTAATGTCTCCTGACACATGTATTTCAGTCAAGCCAGGCCGCACAGCAGGGCCCAGCTCCCCTTTGTTTTGGAGGGCCCTCTAATAGGGTTCTAATCCTTGACCAGCTCTTGAGATACTCAGAACGAAATGCTTCTGGGACCTTCATTCAAAATAATTATAGAAGTTGTCTTTCACTCAAAACTTTAGGAATTCAAGGAAAGATTACCAGGGAAAAGTGTTTAAATACTTGCATTTATAGTGAGGACTCTGTTTCCCAAGGGTGGATTATCCAATAATTAAGGTAAGCAGGGACTTACAGATGTGGGTTTAGTTACTGATCTGTAGTGGACTGTTCGTTGGCACGCCCGCCGTCCCTGGCAGGGAGGTATATTTGAAAAGTGGCCGAGGCGGCCCAGTAGGAAAGGTGCTGTGGGGTTGGGAGAGGCCGACACTGGCCTTCTGTTGAAGTGGAATGAACATGTGGACTTGTTCGCAAGTGATGTTGACCTCTGTCTTTTCCCACTCACTTCTGTGGCGCTGAGTTATTTAGCCAGGAAGACAGAAGGTGCCCTTTATATCGATGTGTTTTCCTGCTCCTGGGCCTTGTTGTAATGAAATCTAAAGGAGCCCTGGTGACCTAGTGGTTGTGCCTTGGGCCTCAAATGATAAGGTCGGTGGTTCAAAACCACCAGCTGATCCAGGAGAAAGATGTGGCTCTCTACTCCTGCAAAGAAAGGGGCAGTGCTACTCTGTCCAATAGTCAGCGTCAGCCCAGTGGCAGTGAGCTCCGTTCACTTCTTCCATCTGTAGGGTTTACTGACAGCTTCCTCCCGTCCTGGATGCTCATCCTGACAGTCCAGTTGCTCTGTCACCTCCCTCGTTCTCTTCATGCCTCTGCTTAGTGCGCTGCTGAGATGATCCAGAGCTACAATAAACTCTGCCCAGGCCACACCGGCCGCAGCCTCCTGCACAGGGTGTCTCCGTGACTCATCGCATACTCACCGGGCAGTATGATCTCACCTCCTTTTACTCAGGAAGCGTTCGCCTCATCTTCACCTCTCTGCCCTTGTCCAGCTTGCAATAGATTCTGGAAGTCTTTCTCCTCATACCCATGCTCACTTCCGCCGCCTCCCATCCAACTTACCACACAGTGTTCCTCCCGGCACCACTCCCTCTGTTGGTGCGGGACACTGGAGGCCTCACGAAGTTCCCGGATGAACCCCATTGTCTTTCAGAGCCACTCTCCCCTGCCCCACACCCTCAGGGCTTGTTTTGTGGAGTTACTTGACCGTGCTTGTCTCTTGGTTGTTGGTAGGGCTTTCTGTGTTTGAATAGAATTCTAAAAAGCAAATCATGGTCTTCCTCAGGCCATTGAAAGTTCCCTTAATAAACATTTATTTCTTTACCTACTTGCACATACATGAGGGTGTCCAAATGTACGAAAATGTTCAGGTATCTAAAGCCCTTTGGATATTTTTGAATCTCTTTATGTAATTCCTAGCTTTTAAATTGGGTACCTTGAGCATAAGGTAACCTTTTCTTGATTACTCAAGGGCATCATTACCAACACCCACTCTACTAAGGATTGTGATATCCTGGTGCCTTCATGGGCTGTTGAGGTGCCTGGAGCTGTCTGACCTGAGTCCTTGATGACCAGAGAAGGCTGTTCTTTTTAGGGTTCAGTCCCCTGACTGTTAAACTGCTGTCCGTTTGCTTGACTCTAAAGAATACCTTTTTGTTCATTTCCCACTTCCCACTCTTCTCATCTGTGGTGGCCTGACAAGCTAAGTGTCCTCACACGAGTTAATATAAAAATAGGCAGAAGCAGAGACCTGCTGTACCAAATAAAGGGTCTGGGTGCCATGGAAGCTAGTGGGCAGTGCGGAGATTTGAACCATGTGGAATTAGAGCTGTAAGAGACCCTGGGTATCATTCAGTCCAGTCCTTCTGATTTACAGACAGGAGAGCGACTGCTGTGAGTACCCCACCGTCATGGTCACGAGTGTCTTGGCCACACTATCATCCATGCTCCTCACTTCCAGTGTAATGATCTGTGTCCAATTTCTGTACCACTACAGTTCATCTTGTTGATGAACATCAAGGACTGCAGACTTCAGTGTGGATTTCAACTCAGTGTAAAGAAAACGAAAATTCTCATAGCTAAACCATTAGATGACACCATGATAAACAGAGGAAAGATAGAAGTTGTCAAGCTTTCCTCTTGTTTGGACCCACGCTAATGGAAGCAGCGGTCAAGAAACCAAATGACATGTGGCTTTAGAGTATTGAAGGGCAAGGATGTCACTTTGAGGACCAATGGCACATGACACAAGCCATGTTACTTTCTTTTTTATTTAACAGTTTTATTGAGGCATGATCTACATATCATAAAATGTAATAGTTTAATCATATGAAGAATTACACAATCATTACTACAATGAATTATAGAACATTTTCTTCTTTCTCGTACTCCTGTAATTAGCTCCCCATTCCAAGCTCCCCTGCTACACCCACAAGAAATCATTAATCCTGTTAACTGTCTATAGATTCCACCTATTTTGGATATCATATACTGAAAAACATACTAAAACAAAGAAACAGAAAAGCTAACAACAATAATAAAATAGAGAAACTCCTCAATCAAAAAGACAGCAGGAAATATTTAAAAAACTATAAAAACTTTAAAGTGGGTCTCAAGGGAGGTCAAATGATACACAGTGTTCCATTTTAAGCCATAGTCTACTCTGCATTGCACTCTGCCTGATCACAAACCTACTCACATCCCTGGTCAGTGTTCCAAGGGGAGTCCCTGGGATCTCAGTTCTCTCATATGCAGGTTAAAGTTGATCACTGAATAAGGAATACAGAAGAAAAATGGTACATTTGAATTATGGTGCTGGAGAAGAATATTAAAAATACTGCTGACTGTCAAAAGAATAAACAAATCTGTCTTAGAAGAAGTACCGCTTCTTAGAGGCAAGGATGGTGAGACCTGGTCTCCCGTACTTTGGACATGTTGTTGGGCAAGCCCTGTCCCTGGAGAAGGACAGGGGAAGGGGGAAGCCCCTCAATGGAATGGATTACCTGGGCAGTGTTTCAGGATCGAGATGAGCCAGGACCAACTGAGCAGCACTTAGTCAACACAGTAGCTGGAAGGCTGATTGATGGGGTGGCTGTTGTTTTGTGTGTATGTACACACGTGAGGTTCTCTTTCAAGCCCTGAGAGTGATACTAACTGCATCTGTAATATGTCCTGGTGGGGTACTTTTAAATGCCTAGATACTAAGTTCCAGAGGCTCCCCAGGAGAAAGCCTGGTGCTCTGGGCTAAAAATCATAGGTGCATTCTGCTCTTTCCCATGGGCTGGGAGTTGAAATCGTCTCGGCAGCACTAAGAGGACAGCTTGTAATTGATGTGACCATGGACAGCCATCTCCCTGCATCTGCATGCACCCGCAGGGTGCTGGTGCTGGGCCATGCCCTGAGAATCACTGCCCACGAGGCAGCGGGATCTCAGCCTGGGAGACGAGCTGAGTCAGAAGAAGAAATGGATAAAAAGAGGCCTGACCTAATTTGCCACCCGTCACTGCCCCATGTATTGGATTTCTCCAGACCCACTATGAAAGCAGCCTGACTCTGGGAAGCCCTCAGCTCTGTATATCACCATGTGACTACCAGAAGCCATCCCCATGAGGCCTTTGGGACTGCTAGGTTTGGGTTATTACGATTTTTTAAATACCCCAAGGCCCTTATTGCCACTATCAGGTTCTAGACCTATGGCAACCTGGTGCCAAAGCCTGCAACCCCAAGCTGCTTTCACTGTAGAAAAGTGATGATAATAATACCAACAGTTAATTTCTGTTTTGAGGTATACAATATAGTGATGAAAATAGCTAAGATTCATTGAGCATTTATGTATCAGGCACTGCTCTGAGGATAGGTACTAATTTAGCTTCCCATGAAAGCCCAGGAGTCATCGCTGTCACTGCCCCCAACCGATGAAAGAGGAAACTGCAGGGCAGAGGCGAAGCCCAGGTCACACGGCCAGTACGTGACAGAACTGGCATTTGGGCCCAGGCAGTTTGGCCCCAGAGCCCGCTCTCCGTAGTGCTGTGTTATTTTCCTAACTACATCGTGGTGGCCTTGTATGGCAGGTGCACCCCTTCTCGCTGTTTTTCACTGGAGAACTGAAGCTTCGAGAAAGGAAGTGGCCTGCTTAGAGGAGAGAGCAAGTGGATAAAGGAGCTGGCCCTCGAGCTTTGATCAGCTTGTGACAGCCAAGGTGTCTGTTTCTAACCGATCGCAGTTCCACCTCCACTAAGTGCAGAGGGTTCGACCCCCTCTCTGACCACTTAATGCTCAAAACTCCAGCAATTAAACCTTGGAATTACCGTCTCCTGTGCCAAGGGGCTGTTCACCTCATGGTGGTCAGAGTAGGAGATTGCCTTAGGGCCTCTTTCTGCTGCATGCTGGACAATACTTTTTTCTATACCTTCTTCCAGTTCACTAATTCTCTCTTCATTGCGTCTACTCAGTTCTCTAACACAGCTGTGGGTTTGATTATTTTACTGAGAGGGTTTTTTGTTTTTGTCTTTTTCATCAGTAGAAATTCTATTTGTTCTCTATAAATTCCACGGTTATGTTGAAAATCTTTTTTCATGGCTTCTGTGATTCAGTGAATTTCTCTAATAATTTTCAACCTTATTTTATAGCCTGGGTGTAGTAATTCTATCACCTGAAGTTCGCAGGAGCTCGTATTCTGTTCTGGCGTGCCTGCTGCTTCCCGCGGTGAATGGGTGACTGTGTGTGCGTGACTTAGGGTTCTGAGGCCACACGTGACTGGACGCTCTGCACAGGTTGAAAGTGAGCTCTTCCAAAGAACTGTTGCCTCAGCTTTTTCCAGACACCCCAATTTTTGTGTTTGTCTCTTAGCATGGAGAGGCTCTGACCATGAAATGACCATTTGCCCCCAAAGTCTCATCCTTCACAAGTCAGCCCCTCGATCTTTGCATTGAAGTGATAACTCTGTCCGTTTGCTCTTGGGGAATAATAAAACACAGTACAGGAGAATTTAGGGGAGCAGACGACCCAGTGAGCAGAGTAAAGCCAGAAGTTGAGGGTTTGTTTTTCCTCCACTTCAGACCTGGGGTACTCGGGGCCCCGGGGTATGACCAGAGGTGCTTCTTGGCAGCTCTGGGCCCCTTTCCTGGGCAGCAACACCTCTCCTTGGGGGCTTATTCCCCAGAGAGAAACCTCCAGAATTGCCTTGGAAGAGGACTGTTCTCACAAATCTGGGTGTCTTATGCTGGGTTGTGTTTTTCACTTTCTCTCAAAAATGGGCGCTTGAATGACATGGTGACACTAAGCCCTTGTTAGAGGAGCCAGCACTACTCCCAGAACCCCTGTTTACAATGCATTTTGCTCGCTACTGTACCAGAAAACAACCCTCCTTAAGACAAGGAAGGGAGGAGAGAATGCAGAAAATAAAATATGATCACATTACCAAAGGTACCCAAGAGTATGAAAGCTTAGGGGGGTCTTTGGTTGATATAAATATGTAGTAGTTTAAATTAAAAAAAATAAAAACACCTAACAATGTTCGGTGACACTATTTTTATCTCTGACATCTGGGCAGCACAGGCAGGCTTTGTTCGGGTGATTTATACCAGAAGCCTATAATAAAAATGCAGCCTGAAATCATGCAGCTGGGTACCACTCATTTTTCTTCCACGGACAGTTCCAGAACTTAAAAAATTGCCAAAGCCCTACACACTTCTTCCCTCCCAGGAAAGACACCCCTGGCCAGGGCAGCACCCCTCCCCCATGCCTCCTGCTCATGGTGTCATTGGTGAAGGTGAGGGGCTCCTAGGTTGGTCTTAGGAGTACAGGGGACACATGTCCAGGATGATAATGCAGCATTTTAGGGGTCTATAAAAAGAGCAGCTCCCTTCCCCGCTTATGTTCAGAACCACTTAAAATCAGCACAGAGCTGACCATACCAGCGTTCACTTAGGAATGCATGTGACACCTAGCCACATGGCTCTTAATACTTTGCCATGTGGCTTAAACTCTGCTCGTCAAAATTGGAGTCCTTTTGTTGAAGGAGCAGCTCCGCGCCTGCAGACAGCGTGGCCCATGGCTAGCAGCAGCCCCACTCCCCTACACCTACCTG
>PVJH01043810.1:0-13397 GCA_004026705.1 Nesogale talazaci | reverse complement strand
TCCTCCTCCTCTCTCAGGAAGTACATCGTGTCCTGCAAGCAGGCGGAGATGCCCCTTTCGGTCCCCTGGGACCCCTGCAACCAGGTATGGCCTACTGCTCAGAGGGGTCCCTCGGGGTACTTCCCCTCTGTCCTCCTTGTCAAATGGGCAGTTAACCCAGGGTCTTCCTAGGTCCCCAGTATTTGGCAGGAGGTCCGAGAGGAAAATGACTCACCCGGGACCATATAGGAGTCTAGCCGAGCCTCGGCCTCCTTTCCCAAAGCCCAGGACTCTGTCTAGAGTACCCCTCCCCCTCCACCCCTCCCCCCACACTCCCCAGTCACTATCCTGGTTCTCTCCACACAAGCCCAGGGGGGCAGAGGGGCCACTGAGGCTGGGCAAGGGCATAGCGGTCTGCGTGCTTCTCCGCCCAGGTCTACCTGAGCTACAACAACGTCTCCTCCCTGAAGATGCTTGTGGCCAAGGACAACTGGACGCTATCCTCGGAGGTCAACCAGGTAGCCGATCTCTCCCTTCCTCTCTGAGCAAGGCCAGGTCCTTTGTTGTGGCCAGAAGTGACTGATAGCGAGCAACAGAGACTCAAGCCACCCCAGAGGGATTTCTGGAAACGAATGGGGGAGAGTGGATCCAGGCAAGTGATAGACCGCTGCCCACACAGGACCTGGAGTGACCAGTCGGAGAGGCCTCTCCTCTGTCTCCTTCTTGCCACCACCTCCCCCACCTTCCACTCTCACCTCAGCGGCTATCTGCTCAGCCATGTCCCCTTCTCCCTGCTCCTCCTGCTGACCTGTGCCCCATCCCTAGCCCCGAGTCCTGGGGCAAGTCATTCCCCCCACCTGTGGCACTCCAGTTGGACAGCACCCGGCTTTGAGGGCCACAGCATGCAGTGTCGGCCCAGGTTCTGGAGGCCCAGCCAGCTCCCCTCCCTCCACCCCCCCAGGTCCAGTTGGGGGGGGGGCACAGAATCAAGGTGCCCTCTCCCTGACGCAGGTGCGCCTATATATCCTGGAGGACGACAAGTTCCTCTCCTTCCACCTGGAAATGACTGTGCAAGTGGACGCGGCCCAGGCCTTCCAGCTGCTCTCCGACCTGCACCGGCGGCCAGAGTGGGACAAGCACTACCGGTGAGGACAGGGGCCGGCCAGGGATGTCCTTGAACCCAGAGCCAGTGATTTTCAAACTGCCCTCTGCAGGACTCTGAAGGGGGCTCTGGCAGGAACTGCACGTGGGCGGGGCCTGTAAGAGAGTGGACAGGGCTCTGGGACACTCTGTGCCCATGTCCCCCAGCCCCACCAGGTTCAGGATGGTTAACAGTATGGCCAAGGGTCTTTTCATGAAGTGTAGGGCATGTGTGTTTTCGCCATGTGTTTTTATGAACACATGCATCCTCCCCAGAGACTGACTCCCCACAGGGTTGTTATTTTGAACTTAGCCAAGGAAGAGAAATGGGCTCTTAGGAAAACCACCAGTGGGGCGCTGTGGCATCCGGGAACCTAGCACTGTTACAGCTGCTCTCTGCTGTGCCCTGCACTCTCGGCATGGCTTGATGATTGTGTCTTGATCAAGAGACTGTCTCTAAGTCCACCCGCAGCAGGCTGAGAGTAGTTGGAAATTCAGAGCTGGGTACTTGGCCCTTCCCCATCCTTTCCCCAGACAGGGCCCCTTGTAGCTGTGGTTAACTGGGCTCTCTGCCTGAGCCTTGTTTGCACAGAGAGCGGTGTTGCTTTAAAAGCCCCGATCTAGGGGGCCAGGGCCTGGGTGGGTCGATGGGGAGGGCGGGCAGTCTGTTCTGGGCGCCTGCGTGGTGGTTTAGAGTGGATGAGAGGGTAGGAGGAGTGCACGTGGGAGGAAGGCCCCTTGGAGGAGGCATTGAAGGCCAGGATCAGGCCTTGGTACTTGGTAGGACTGGTTGGGAAGAGTTCGAGATGGCTACTCGCCCACCACCCAGCCTTTGGGGGCTGAACCTAAGTGACCAGGCACACCTGTGTGGTGATGCCCTGTGGATGCACCTGAGCATGAATGTGCCTGCCATGTGCCATGTGCCATGTGCCATGTGCCTGGGCCTGACCCTGCTTCCCTACTGGCTCCGGGGCTGGGGGCAGCTCCGTGCCTGAGTCTCCACGTTCCCCTGTAAGTATGTGCAGCCCAAGGCCGAGCACACTGCTAGGAGCAGCAGGCAGGGAAAGGACTAGCCTGTCACAGCTGTGCCAGGGCAGGTGTCCCTGGGCAGGCAGGTATGGTCTGTGTGTGCCAATGCCTCCCTGTGAGTCTGCGCACTTCTGGGTGTTGTGTCCACACAAAACCCAGGTGTCATGCGTGTGTGTGGGTGCGCCGTGCAGGGGACGCAGTGTCACTGTGGAAGGTGGGAGGGAGGGACTTCCTACTCCTCCTTGAGCTGGCTGACCCTGCCTGGACCTCCTCCCAGGAGCGTGGAGCTGGTGCACCTGGTTGACGAGGACGACGCCATCTACCACGTCATCAGCCCCTCCCTCGGCGGCGACACCAAGCCCCAGGACTTTGTGATCCTGGCCTCCAGGCGGAAGCCCTGTGACAACGGGTGGGTGCCTGTCTGCTGGGGCCACGCAGGGTGGGGGCAGCTGGTAGGGCCCTGCCGTCCACTGGGTTCCAGGTACCCTCCCAGACCTGAGTCGCTGCATAAAATGGGGAGAACCAGCTCTACCCCCACCCCTCTCTCTGGGGTGCTGCCGTGTCCAGGCTGTTCTTAAGTGCCCACACTCTTGGCTCCTGTGCTCAACGCTCCCTCCATGGGGCCTCAGTATGAGGACGCACCCCCCCCCCCCCCCACACACACACTCATCTAGAGCATCTGCCATAGAGGGAGGGGCTGTCCCAAGAGCCCCAGTGCCATCACACTGGCTCCTGGTGAATAATCCAGGGCCATGGACCCACAGGGGAGGGGAGCCCTGGTAGGGTAATGGGCAATTCCTTAGGCTTCTACCTGCAAGGTTAGCAGTTCAAAACCACTGACTTCTCTGGCAGAGAAAGGTGGGACTTTGTTTCAGTAAAAAACCCACCAGTCCTGGGAGCAGGGTCAGTGACTCACAGGAGCCTGGGGCCAGGTGTCCTAAGTTTTAAGACCCTTGAGGTGGGTTTCCGTGCCAGAGGGTGGGCTGCAGGGCCTGGGCAGAACTGACCCTCACCTTCAGTGACCAACCCTCCTGCCCCCACTTGCCCCTGCAGAGACCCCTATGTCATTGCACTGCGGTCCGTCACACTGCCCACACACTGCGAGACTCCGGAGTACAAGCGCGGGGAGACCCTCTGCTCAGGCTTCTGCCTCTGGAGTGAGGGCGACCAGCTGACCAAGGTGAGTCTTCCTGCCCCACCCCACCCCCTCAGGGCCAGCATGGGGAGCAAGGGGGTGTCAGAGTCGGGTGAGCCTTTGTAAGTCCTGGTCTTTGTCTGCTAGCTGCAGGGTCAGCCCCGCTAAGGGAGGAAGCTATGGCTTTCTGGGCCGTAAAGAGTTGGTCTCACAAACTCTCACGGGGTGTGTGTGTGTGTGTGTGTGTGTGTGTGTGTGTCCGTCCCCTTCCCACCTCTAGTCCTCCAGAGTTGCTGTGAGTCGTCCGGCTTGGTTTGCTCAATGCAGGGGAAGACCTGCTACAGCCCCTCTGGGAGAAAGCCGTGCACACCTGGGCTTTGAGCAGAGATGCCAGGGCACCACTTGCTTACATAGAACTCCCTTCGGTCTCTGGGGGCCTTTAGCACTCAGCAGGGCCATCTGTGTTAACTGAAAATGTGGGGCTCCCGTTTCTCTGACCAGAGCTCGTCAGCTCCCCTCTCGCCCAGGGGGCCATCGACGCCAGTCCAACGGGAGTCCGGGCTGCCTGGTGCAGGAGGGCCGAGGTGAAGCCAGGTGGAGCAGAGGCTACGCATCCACTAGCCATTAGTCGGAAACCAGCAGCAGTAGCAGTAGCTGCTCTGAGGGAGAAAGCCTGCTCCCAGAGTTAAATCTCCGAAACCCACAGGGGCACCTCTGCCCGGTGTTGCAGGGTCCTCAGGGACCCAGTGGTAGTGAGTTTGGGAAGTGGATTGCCAGGCCTTTATTCCTAGGCATCTCCAGTGGGACTTGAACCTCCACCCTTTCAGTCTGCAGCCGAGGGGGTGAGACTAGGGACTCAGTCCCTCCTGCTTCTCTAGGAACCCCGAGTTCACCTCCCAGGGGGCAGCTTGCACCTTGGGCCTCCAAGCACTTTCATTTAAGCGGAATTCAGTGCTGGGCTCCCCGGCCAGGCTGTCTGTGGTGATGGCAGGAAGTGCTGGGGAGCCAGTGGCTGAGGCCATGCCTGCCCCTCTCTCAGGCTCCCTGAGTGTGCACCCCTGTCCTGCCGCCCACAGGTGTCCTACTACAACCAGGCCACCACGGGCTTCCTCAACTACGTGACCACCAATGCCACTGGCCTCTCCTCCGAGTTCTACACCACCTTCAAGGCCTGCGAGCAGTTCCTCTTGGACAACCGCAATGACCTGGTGGCTCCCAGCCTCCAGACCCTCTAGGCTCCTTGAACCCACTGCCCCCCCAGGACACACGTGCACAGAGTGGGCAGAGACATGTATGTATTCCTTCCCAGCGGCCTGCATGGTCAGTGCCTGCCGATGTCTTCCTGCAGCTTCCTGCGGAAATGCTGGGCCAGCTGGAAGTAGACCCGGGCCTTGTCCCCGGCCCTGGCTGCCAGCAGCCCTGCCTGGAGGGCTGCATCATTGTCCCTGGCGGGGCTGTGTGTCACTGTGACTGTGGCCCTGGGGGAGGCTGCCAGCAGCCTGGTCACAGCTCCGGCCCCGCTCTGGCCCAGCGACTCAGCCTGCAGCTGGAAGGACACGGGCTGCCAGAGCCCCCGGCACAGCGCCAGCATGTCTGTGATCAGCTCTTCTCGGTAGCCACGGCCCAGCACCTTCTCGGGCCAGCTGGGGACCACGGTCACGTGGGGGAAGACCTCGGCCACCGCTGCCAGAAACTCCCTGCCAGTCACGTAGCCAGGGACCTCGAAGCTCCCGTGGGAGACAGTGGCCCCCAGCCACACGGGCCGGGGCAGGTGGCCCAGGGTGGAGAGGCGGGCCAGCAGGGTCAGGGAGGGCCGCAGGGCCTCGGGCTGGGCTAGGTGCACGTGGACGCCCCAGCGCCCTGGCCGAGGGGCCAACTGCAGCAGACAGGACTCCAGCGTCAGGGAAGTGCCCCCTGGGACCCGGACGATGGGCACGGGGTCCCCAGCAGCAAGTTCCTGGAGACTGGTGTTCAGCAAGACCATCCCATCTCTGTCTGGAGGGGGAAACGGGGATAAGGGGGGTGGGGGCTGTTAGTGGAGTTCCACCATAGAGAAGGTGCAGGGCCCTGTTCTGGCTCTGGGTGATGCTGTCTAAACCCACTCAGTCCTCTGAGAGGTTGAGACACTACGAGCTCTGCTCTGGCTCTGCGGTGACTGGCCCCGTCCCGCAGCGAGGCTGAGGCCTCTCCCTCCACCCCCTTCCCACCGTCTCCACCACAGCCCTTACAGAGAGCTGTGCTGCCAGTGGTAACAGGGCCCAAGGAACCTCCCCCAGCTAGGAACCCCGTCAGCTGACCTGGAGCACAGGCCTTACCTGGGAGCATGACTGTGGCTGCTGCCCCGCTGCCCTGGACCCCAGGCACCAGCCACTCCACGTCCAGACCGTCCCCCCCGGGAGGCTGCAGCAGAGGGATCAGGCTGCCCCCTGTGTAGTAGGTCTGCTTCCGCGTGGTATTTCCTGTGGAGCCCCAAATTGCCAAGATAGAGTAGCTGCCTTACCCGGGGTCACCTCCCAGGGTCCCGGATGCTGCAGGGCCTCCCCGTGCGGCAGCAGTTGCGCCCTTTCATAGAATCTGGGCTGAGGCTCCGCAGCCAGTCAGTAGAGTGGCCTGAAACTGGCACCACCCCACCCCCCAAAGTCAAGAAAGCTGGGGCCCCTCGGAGATGCTTACATGCCATGTCAGGCCAAGGGGAGGAGCCCCGGGATGCAGGAGGAGGTAGGTGTGTGTGTGTGTGTGTGTGTGTGTGTGTATGTGTGTGTGTTTCTCTGAAATGGTCAATCGGGCACTTGCTGAGCTCCGTTCTGAGCAGTGTCACCTATAAGCAGATGAGTTGGGGTACACTGCTTACATGGTGTGGCCTCACTGTCCCTGTCCACCATGTGCAGTCCCTGCTCCCTGGATATACATAGAGTGTGGGTACCGTCCCTGCACAGCAGTGCCCAGTCAGGGACCTGGTTCACAGTAGCCCCACTCAAAATGACTGCTTCCTCCTGTTCCACTCAGAAGCCCCCACTTCCGACGTGTCTGCCTTTCCTCACACACCCCCCCACCCGCTCACTGGCCCTGGCATTGCAGAATCCTGCCCACACTGCCCCCTCCCCAGGCCTCTCCCTACCAGCCAGCTGCTTGAACTGCGACAGGACGGGCTCAAAGAGGTCATAGTAGATCTGGTGCGTGGCACTGTTGTCCCGGACGTAGAGGAGATCGTCCACGGACACAGGGTCCGAGACGCCCTGCCACAGCGTCAGACTGTACCTGCGGCCGAGAGCTGACTCAGTGGCTGCTGGCCGGCAAGGCCCAGAGCAAGCGCTAGTGTCTGCTGTCCAGCATGGACCAGATAACTTGGCCCTGAGCCCCACACCCAGCCTGGGGCCAGAGAAGCAGAAGGGGATTTCCTGAGCGATGATGGAGGGGAGAGGGAGGAGCGTGTAGCAGGTCTGTGGGAAACCACTGGAGACCGGGCAGCTTGGAGCCAACTGGGGAGGGGGGGTGCCCTCATCTCTGCAGGGTATGCTACAACCACAATCTGTGTCGTCCTGGGGCACAGCTGGCTCCCCAAGAGGAAGCTGTGGGGCACTGTGCTCCCATGTAAGGGCTATTGCCAGTCAACACCCTTGCAAGGGCTGTCTCTGGAGGTGGTGAGCAACCCATCACCAGAGGCATACAAGCAAACACTTGCTGAGTGGGCATGAAGCCAAGTGACCTTTAGGACCTCTCCAGGCATGAATATCTGGGCTCTTCCTGGGAGTGAGTTTGGAGGGAGGCAATCTGGGGGCTGGGGACAGGAGTGCTCACCTCTCAGACTGGCCCAGCAACCAGCTGAAGTACTGCCAGGCTTTCTTCACCATGACAGCTCGCACAGGGAAGGTGACCTTCTGTGGCAGTGCTCCTACCAGCTCTTGCATCCTCCCCACCATGTCCTGTGTGTACGTCCTGTCCGGGAGCTGGGCCAGGTAGAGCGTGGTCCAACCGACAGACAGAGTGCTCTCAGGGTACTTCTCCTGGACCAGGGCCAGGAACCTGACGGGAGTCAGAGGCACAGGTCACTTGGGGGATGCTCTCTCTCTCTGGCCTTTGGAGTCAAGTTGGCCTGGGTCAGGCCCTGACTTGGCCCAACCTCTTTCATTCACAACAGCGGGTCTCCAAATGTCCCCTGTGGAATGTTCAGAGACTGGACCCAGCACCCCCAGGTACAATTTTCTGACCTGCACCCTGCAGGCTCTGACTCATCTGGTTCCCATAGTTTTATTCCATGCCTATTTTGTCTTCTTGTGAATTTTAATATCCCCTTTCCACTCCAAACCATTTGAGTAAATGGGACACTCCAAGACCCATACTTATCTTGGGCCAGTGACTCCATGTCTCCCCCCAGTGGCTGCTTTCTGTGTTACCCTCAGTGGGAGAAGCACAGTGATGACTGGATGGGTGGATTGCTGTCTGTCTGCACAGGAAGAGCCAGCCGTAAAGGGTTGAGAATCGGAAAGCCACAGCTTGCTGCAAGCCTTTTCCTGTACTTCTTACTACAGTCGAGTTCATTCTAACACAGATGACTCTCTAGAATCTCCCAGGCGACTGCCTGCCAGGTCTTCCTGACGTCACTGGTGGATTGGACCCACAAACCTTCAGGTTAATAGTCTGTCCGGCCACTTAGCCATTTGCACCACCCAGTCTCTTGACTAGATGTAGGCGGTTCATTTAAGGGTGTGGACTAGTTCCTGTATGGATAACAAAATTGTCGTACCTACCTCACTCTCACTGTAAGTTAATGCCCAGTGCTGGGCAGTGTGCCCGGGACCTCTAATAAATATTCCATACGCTGAGTCACGCTGGCTGTCAGTTTTCTCATCTGTGAAATGGGCGGGGGAAACCCCCAGCCCTGGCGGGGTGGTGACTACACTCTGTGCTATGATAGTCACGAAGTTCAAAACCAGAAGCCACTGTGAGGGAGAAAGATGGGGACTTTGCACTTCTCAGTCTCTGAAATCCACAGGGGCAGCCTGCCTTAGAGGGTTGATAGGAGGCAGCATCGACTGGATGGCAGTGTTCTTTACCCTCCAGATCGGTTCCTGGCAGTATGGCAATGGAAATATCAAACCAGATCCAGTTGGTTTGGTTGGGAGCCTCCCTTGTAAGCAGAGTACAGGGCACCCTATGGCTGTGACATTGCCAAGGTCCCCAGGGGCTGGGGAGGGAACCAACATTCTAGACCTTTCTAATAAGCCATGCCTTGTGCTAATCACTGTGGACAGGGGTTTCAAGCCTGTCCACCCTCAGCCCTGTGTCCACAGGCTACAAGCTCAGATCAACAGTGACCATCCAGTAAGTCAGGGTGGTGGTAGGACATGTGGAGGCTTAGAGACTTGCAGGGAATCCCTGTGTCACCTGGGACCACAGGACCTTTTCCAAATGAGCGAATAACATGCACATCAGCCAGCGGGGGAAAGGCAGGCAGACAGAGGGAACAGCATCAGCAAAGGCTCCGAGGTGAGACCACCTGGTGTAAATGGAGGCAGACCGAGTCATGACACCGACCTGGTGGCATTGACCTCTATCGAGAGAGGCACATTCGGGCCCCTCAGGATGTCGGCGTTGATCCACACAGGCCTCCGGACTCGCCCATCCTGGGTGTACCCGCGGAGGCGGTCCAGGGCGGGGCCCACGGCCTTGATGCTCTTGAAGTCCAGTTTGATGCCTGTGAGGAGGAAGGTGGGGGTTTGCTGAGTGCCTAGGTGCTGAAGGGCAGCAGGGTGGGAAACAGACTCTAAGACTATATTCTGGCTGGGTGTGAGGGAGGCATCTCAAACAGACAAAGCCAGGTTAGAGAGGAAGGGTCCACCTCTTGCTGGGTGGACAGGTAGGCTCAGTGTGCCCTGAGCCAGCATGGCAGGTTGGGAGGGGGTGGGGGCAGAGGGCAGGGTCCCGGAGTAGAGAGCAGTCTTGTTAAAGGAAGCGTATGGACAGAGGCCCTGGGCAGGTAGGTAGGTGGCGATGGGCCTGAAGGGGATATGGGAGAATAGGTAGAAAGGTCTTGAGGGCGTGGTCAGAGACCATGCTGGTTCCTCAGGGCCGTGGGGGTTGTGCCCAGGGGCCAGAACTCTGGAGGTCACCCTGGGGTGCGTTTGTGGAGGGGTGGTCTTCAAACACACAACAGAGCTGCAAGACGGGAAGCCCAAGAGGAGGGACACCTGGCCCGCCTCACCTGTGCATCCTGAAAGAACACCTTCACACCTTCATCTACCCTGTCTCCACTATCCGGGGCTTGGGAGGAGAAAGTCCCAGAAGGCCGGGAGCAAGTAGGGGCTGGAACTAGACTTGCTTCCTGGAGGCGGGGGTCCCTGCCCAGCTCTGGGGCCCAGCAGTTATGGGCTGGGAGGGCTTGGGCTGGAGGGGGCCTCACCTTTCTGGGAAGAGGCGAGCACAGTGTCCAGCCACTGCTGCAGGGTGTTGTCGCTGTAGATGGCCGGGGGGTGCGCCATGATGGGGACCCCCGTCTCGTTGGCCGTGTTGAGCCCCTCGACCGTGACATCCGCCTCCAGGACCATGCTGTCACCTGCATAAGGAGCCAGATTCACAGCGGGCCCACTGCCAAAATAGGCTGCGCTTCCTGAACATCGAGAGGGTCACAGGCCTCTGACAGAACACTCGGAAAAGAGCACACTCGGAAGGCGGGTCATCCACTTGCACCTCACCACTTGGAGCCGGTCCCTGGGGCACCACGGGCAGAGTGGAACGGGCTCTTTCACTTGTGGAAGAGCTGCGGAGTTCGGACTGCAGACCCTAAAGTCCACAGCTTGACTCCAAACCACAAAGCCACCGGCAGGCTTCTCAGCCATAGGGGTGCATGTTTCATCCTGTTCTTTCTGATCCCGACTTGTGGACTGCGTCGGGGCAGCACAGGCCCATGTGGAAGTAAGTCCAGATTGTCAAATGTTATTTTAAGAAAAACCTCCCTGGCTGGTGCAAATGCCGGGAACACTCGCCGTTGCGGGCAGCCCAGTAGTTACAAGTTGGACGGCTAACGTCAAGGGCACCAGTGTCAAGCCACCAGCCCCTCTCTCCAAAGGGAGAAAGAGGAGGCATATTGTACTCCTCCTCCAAGGAGTTCCCATCTCAGAAGCCCCCAGGGGCACTTCTACCTTGTCCTCTGGAGTCAGGGGGTGCGAATGGGTTTCATTTGACGACTTAATGCCAGAGGTGGCTCACCAGGAGCCTAGAGACAGGAACATCTGGCTCGGTGAAGACTCCAGCCGTGGTGCCCTCAGAGCAGCTCTGCTCTGGAGCCAAATGCGGTACTGCCATCTTCACGCCACTTGGATCACTGCCCTCCAGGAGTTCAGTCCAGGAGGGAGCTGGGATCGGTGTCCTGGATGCAGACCCGAGATCCCGCTAGAGGCCCTCGGCACTAGGGTTGCTGAGTGGCAGCAGGAGCAGTGGTCCTAGGCAGCGTCAGAAGGGACCACCCTCCACCCAGTCAGCCCATGTTTCCCATGCCCGTGCTCCTGGACCTTCTGCCAGGTTGGTAAGGAGGCTCTGGACCTTGGCCAGCGTCGACTACACTGCAGTCTGACCTTGGACAAGACCCTCCCCCACTCCGGAGGTAGGTTTCCATGCACAGAGTCTTTGCTCCACCCCGGGCCCTTCTCACAGGTCCCAAACCCAACCCACTGCCACCCAGTCAGTTCTGGCCCCAGCACTCTGTGATCAGCTAGAACGGCCCCTGGGGGTTTCTGAGACTCACCAGAGTAGCAGGCCTGATCCTTCTCCCTAAGGGCAGCTGATGGTTTCAAACTGCTGACTTTGAGGTGAGCAGCCTAACGTGTAACCGCCAGGGCTCCTTCTGCAATCCTCTAATCACTCTCTACAGACTCCCAGGTTTTAAAAAAAGACAACCAAAAGAATACCCAGTGTCCGGAGCCATCAGCTCCTTCCCTGCTTTTCACACAAGCCCGACCCCGATGCACGGACATCCTGAGCCCTTTCTCAGCCGAAAGGTTCCAGCTACTCATGTCTGACCTGCACTTGCCTGATTCCCTAACAGGGCTGTTTTGTTTTGTTTTTTAATCATTGTACTGGGGGCTCGTACAACTCTTATGACAACCCATACAACCATCCATTGTGTCAAGCACTTTTGTCGCCATCATCATTTTCAAGACATTTCCTTTCTGTGTGAGCCCTCGGTATCGGCCCATTTTTCTTTCTCCTGCCTCCCCCTCAGCCTCCTTCATGAACCCTTGATAATTTATACACGGACTGATGTCTCCCTTCACCCACTCCTCTGTTGTCCGTCCCCATGGGAGAGGGTTATATGCTGTCATTGTGATTGGTTCCCCTTTTCTCGCCCCACCTTCCCCCACCCTCCTGGAAATGCTACTCTCCTTACTGATCCTGAGGGGCTCATCCGCTGCTTACTTAGCCTCCCACCGAGAGGACAAGCCTAAGCAGCATGTCTGCCTTTCTTCTGCTAGCCTCAAGCCTCCCTCTTCTGGGCAGTCCTCCCTACTCCTCCCTCATCCATTTAGCAAATCTTCCATGCACTTACTCCTGGACCTTCTAGGTGTTGACCCTGAAGGAGTAAGAGTACATGCACCTTGACCTGCTACGTATCTTAGATCCTCTCCCGCTCGCCTGACACTGAGGGGAGGCTCTCATCACAGCAGTCTCAGCACCACCTGGGAACGTGCTTGTTCCATCCCAGACCACTGCTCTCTGCATCTTCCAGGTCAAGCTCAGGTTTGCGCTCTGTCCCTTTCACCTTTCACAAACATCCGCTGGAGCCTCACGGGGAGGGTTGGCCCTCTTTATCCCTCTCTAACTGTAATTTCAAAGTTGAGACTTGGTCCTATCTTGACTTAAACCCTTCAGACAGGGTCACCTTGGGTGAGTCACCTGACTTTCCGGAGCCTGTTGTTCTCCCATACACAGGACTGCATGGGCACCACAAGGAGAGACCTATGCGCTGGGTGGCATGTGCCCCCCCCCATGGATTTCTGTGCCCACTCGTGGCTGCCACGATTGTGACGCTTGGGAGTGACACAGCTGCTCAGATATTTGAGTAATGGGGGTGAGGGGGGGGTGGGAGAGGGGAGGTCGGGTGGCTCCCGACAAAGCTTCTGGTGCCCTCCGACTTTAAAGGCAAAGGCTTTCTTTGTGGGGGGTTCTGGGGAGAGGCATGGTGCTGACTTTGGAACTGGAGGTCTTGGGGCTCAAATTCCTGGGATTGAATCAAATCAGCTGCTCTCCTAACCTTGGGGCAGGGGGCATTGACTCCCAAGGAGCATGAAATGAGCATGTAAGTCACCTCTCCCAGGTGGCCGGTGTCACAATGATGCCCCCTGGGGGAGCCCTGTGGCACATTGACCAACTGTGCCAGGGCTATTCTCCTAAAGGTTGGCATTTCCCCCCAAGGTGAACTGTGAGCCCTCTGTCCTGGGCTCGGCCACACACACCAACGGCCTGCCACCCACCCCACGGGAAGCCCCTCTGACCAGGGAGTGGCCTTTCGTGCTCTGAGCTCTGCGTCCCCCTGCCCTCCCCGACGCGCCGCCCACCCTGCCCAGCAGCACGGGTCGTCAGACTTACTGGCCAGGGCGGCCTTCATCTCCGTCTGGTTGTTGGCAGCGTGAGACCAGGTGACCAGCAGGCCGTCCCGGTGGCTGATCTGGCCCAGGCTCTGGAGGTACTCCAGCATGTCCCCGTCGGGGCAGGAGGCCGAGCCGGGCGCACAGCCTGGAAGGAACCGAGGATGGACAGAGGTTTGCAGCTGCACTCTCTGCCTCAGGACCCACCCCATCTGTTCACCCGACCCCCCTGTGCCTGGCACAGCACATAGCAGCATCCTTGGGCTGCAAGGGGGGACCTTGGAGGATAGAAAGGGGCAATGGATTACTCCAGACAAGGGAGCAACAGAATACAGGTCAGGGGTGGTGGTGGGGGGGGGGGGGGGGTTGGGGTGTAGAGAAATGCCAGCCAGCTGTGCTGGGGAGTGCCTAGAATGCCAGCAGAGGGGCTTGACTGTGTCTGCAGGGCGTGAGCAGCCAGGCAGAGGGTCATGGAGGGTGCCACTAAGGGTCCCCAGGGGGGTAGGAGGCCTGAGCGGATGGGGTGGGTGGCC